>CM062389.1:30188959-30419041 GCA_031304145.1 Cardiospermum halicacabum | reverse complement strand
CTATTCGAATATTATTAAAAAATTTCAATCCATCACGAATCGAATTACAAAATTCAAATCTATTCGAATTAAATTATAAATCTCAATATAGAAATACCAAAATTTCAATCCATCCTAGGGATGGGATGATAATAATGTCAAACTCTACTATACTTTAGGGATTACCTAAACTCAGAGGGATATAGTAGTAATTTACCGTCGTTCTAAACTGCAATGAAACGCAGCGTTTTCAAGCTCTGTCGAATGAAACTTGCGAAACAGAGAACAAACACGAAGAACAGTTTCTGGTAAAATTTTGACCAAAAAAAAAAGAAAAAGAAATGCCGAATCGAGGAGGTGAGAAAGCGTGGGATATCCACCTCCGGACCTTATCGAACAGCGCTCGCGACTCCAATCTCGCCACCGATCCCGCCTCCGACCCCTCGCTGCTCCAGTCCGTACGTCTTTTAATCTCTCAAACCGCCGTCGCATTTCTCAGCTCTACATTTCGATTAAAGCTTGTGTATTTTGGAATTGTTGAACAGGTTAAGAAGCTATACGAGCTGTGCAAAGAAGGAAACAACGAGGAGCTCGTCGCTAGAGTTTATCCGCACGTCAACAAGCTCTTTCAACGATCCGTCGCTTCACTCTCCCAATCTCGCACCTCCAATGGCCTCCTCTTACTCGTAATGTTTTGATTAATTAAATTCTTTTTGTTTAATTTCGATGAGTATGTTTGTTAGATTGAAGGTTTATAGATTTTGCGTGTTGTGGTATTTTGGTTGAATTTGGTGTTTGTTACGTGATAGGCTATTCTTCAATTCTTTCTTGATTTTGGAGAAATGGTTTTGCATGACGCTGATCCAAGTCTGAGGACGTTCTTTCGATCATGTTTGAGCCGGTAAAGGATTTTAATTTGGGTACGAATTGTGCTATTTTTGTGGTTGTTAATGTTGGTCTTTGTCTAATGTCT
This sequence comes from Cardiospermum halicacabum, assembly GCA_031304145.1. Classification (NCBI taxonomy): domain Eukaryota; kingdom Viridiplantae; phylum Streptophyta; class Magnoliopsida; order Sapindales; family Sapindaceae; genus Cardiospermum; species Cardiospermum halicacabum. Next base: position 30,418,089 of record CM062389.1, on the reverse strand, counting down.
GATTGCAGTGAGTTTGCAGATCCTGTTGTGGCAGAGGCAACTCTTGATTTTCTCAATTTTAACAAGAAAAAGCTTTTGAGTTCTTTTGCAGCACTTTTGCCTCAGGTATAAAGATTTTCATCATATTTTGTGTATATAAGGATTCGGCATAATGCATATTGGAAGATGTTTAGTACAAATTATATGCATAACTTGTAGATTAGTGGAATGACACTGTAGCTAGAGAGGTAATTGCATGTCTGAAGTACAAAACAACACTGCTGCAGCACATATGCATGTGTCTAATATTGATAATGTTTTGCAGTTTTTTCCACTATTGTTGAAATTGGTAGCTTGGAATGGAGTCAAGTAAGTTCTTTGTTGCTATCTTATTCATTATTTTCTTGTCATATAATTGGTTCTTATAGAATTGTATCATAGGAAATATTACTCGGTATTATGAAGTTATTCCCTAATTCCTATGCAGACTGCCTGTAGCAATATATAAGAGAGTATTGTTCTTATATGAAAGCGTTTGTATCAAGCTTTGTTTGATTGCCATTTGGGCAGATCCCTTCAGTAATAGAAGTGATGTTAAAAGAAATATATCATAACCTTGAACTTTTACAATTGTTGTTTATTGTAAACAAACTGATGGGAGTATGCTGCTTTGATAAGAAGTATGTAATTAAAAATCATCGATTTCTTGTACTCATATTGGTTTTGCAGATTAGAAAAAAAGTTCTTGAAGGTTTTTCCAGCTTTAATGTCACCTGCATCATTTCTTCCACTCATTTCATCTTTAGTGGACCTTCCAAGTAAGTTTAATTATGATTTATTGCTGAATATGTTATTCTCTCGATACCTGATGTGTATTACATAGGAGTAACAGCTTGATCTTGATAGTAGTGTTTTAGCATTTGCAGTGTATTCCTAAAACTTTTCTTCTATATTTGTAAACTTCCTTCAGACTGAAACATGTTTGCAAGATACTTTGTGTCAGTCCACCTTTTTCTTTTAGAATAGCGCTATTGAGCATCATATTACTGTGATCTTGATGTTCAACTTAAATAATTTTTGTTCTTCTTTATATTAGTCATATGGATCATATTTGGTGCATGATTATTTTATATTTTATTTTGTTCTTCTGCAAAATCATTTAATTTCCTGTTTCTATGTATTAGTCTTAGAAGTTGCATTAGAAAAGGTGGAACGGAGTAAAGGATCACTAATTGGAACCAACATAGCCTCAATCCAGAAGAGTTCGGCTCCTGAGGTTATTTTGGGACCTTTAAAATTTATTGAGTTCAGCCAAACAGAACTATGTACAGTGGATTAATGATGATTGGTGTATATAAACTCAGATGCTGCTTCAACTCATGGATGAAGCTTATACTGGTTCAACAATAGCAGATGGAGGGGCAGACTCAGAGTCTGAGGATAGTAGCGCAATGGATGTTGCTGATCCTTTGTTTCTTGAACTTCTGAAGGATGAAAATGACGGTCTTGCTGTATGCACTCTCTAATGTCCTATTTTATCTTATTTATTTTTTTATATAATTTTTTCCTCTGTTTCCTGAAAAAGAAAATGGTGAAGTATCCCTTAAAATCATAGTTAATGGTGTAGAGAATGTAGATATTTTACATCTAAAAGAATTATTAAATGTTCCATCTTTGCATTCAATTGTCATATAACTGAAATGTAGTGGTTCCTGACTGTCCAGATTAACAACTTTCTCTTCATGGGCTAGTAAATCAGCCTGTTGCTTCTTGTTTCTATTGCTACTTCATTCTTTACATGGCTTTATGGGATTGTGACGTTCAATTAGGTTTCTTTCCTTTAAGAGGCCAAGTGTTAATTTGACATATGACAACAGATGTTTTAAAATCCAAGTCATGAGTGTTGTTCCCTGACATTTAATGTCTTTTACAGATCGGGTGGTCGAGATTTTACTGACAAACTGATGCTGCTTATTTCAGGAACGACACTGGACCTCTCCTGCTATGGCTGCCATGTTGCAGGCTGCTATTAACAGTCCTCGATCAGAAAGGATGAAACAGATTATTGATATAACACCTCGGCTTCTGGACTTGTATTTTGCAGTTGCTCTACATGATGTCAATAATTGTATGTGGTTGTACTATCTAAGGTCTTCTGGATAATGCTGTCATTTTTGTTTTGTAGATCTTTTTTCTGCTGATTGATTCTTAGTTGAAAGAGGGTCAATATTGTTTCCCCATCAAGTTGATGGCTGTTCTAAATGCTCCTTTATTTTCTCCTTTGGCAGCATTATTATGTGCATTGATTCCCCTGATAATGACAAGATATTCCACATTGTTTCCAGATAAAAACTTTTCTTATCAGGTACTAATTATTTGAATGTATTGTAGATTTTCCTTCTTTTGATGGTTCTGTTTGTGCCAAAATATTAATTCTTTGACTGCTAACAAGGTGCACATGGATATCTGTAGGTCCGTAAGAGGCTTTTAGAATTTATGCTTGCTGCATTTCAGCGGTCTCCAGATTCTGTCGCGCTTTTAAAGGTAAGGTACCATATTGCTGAAACTGGCTTTACTTTAACATTGTATCAGTCGCTGAAAGTGTTAGATTAAGCATATCGGTTGAAATAAAATGCTAGTAAATAGAACTTTTGAGTATTAAGATAAAACATTAAACTAAAAGTGGTTGTGGGACTAGTGTGAATATAGGAGTTTCTTCATTTCGCCTTGCAAAGTCAAGATATTGTCTATTGTAGATGCTGTTTCCATGTGACAAGATTGTTCGATTTTCTAATATCCGTTGCATCACTTAAAACAGTTTCGGAAACATTAGTATTCTGACTATTATTGTTCTTTACCACAAGTCTGTTATGATCTTATCAGCAACTGAGTCTACTCTGAATTTTGTTGGGAAGGTTTATAAATTGTGTTTTAACTGCATTTTTCTAATGCAAAATTAATTTCAAGCCCCCTTATCCTTATTGTTGGTCACAATCCAGTTTAAATCCTTTGCAGAAGCCTATAATGGACAGGTTAGGAGAAGCTTACGACAGTCATGATAAGGTGAATCAGCTGCTTGTTGCCATCATCTTGTCTTGAGTTGGATAACAGTCTCTAACACAGTTCTGTGAAGCAGATGGAATTGGCTTTACAATTGTGTTGGGCCGTTGGGGAACATGGTGGAGGTGGTGCATCTCACAAAGATGCTGCTCGCGAGCTTTTTGAAAATCTAGAATTGCTTTTGTATGAAAACCTTTCGTCTAGGTATGTTCTTCTATTGCCACTTCTGGCCTCTTACATATTTTCTGCAACAGCCATTTCTTTACTGACTGTTGTCTTTGGTTTACACCTGAAGCCGTCTTGGCCTGGTGCAAGAAGCATCACGTGGTTCTGATAGTAGCTACCAGAAATCATCACAGTCAAGGCTCTTATGTTTTGTTGTCACAGCTATTGCTAAACTTGCTACATTTCACCGAGAACTACTACCAAGAGCACGTGTATCCTTGGGCAAGGTTAGCTTTCTGTTACTGATGTAACAGTCAAAATAAACCATACAACATCCCCTTTCACTGCCACTAACATAAATCCCATCATTGGCAGGTCGCTCGTTCTCGAATTTCAGATGTCCGAGTTTGGAAACGTGCTCGTGACTACCTAGGTTTAATGAATGAACCTGCAATTTGTTTATCTATTCTGGGGCCATCACAACCTTCTCAAGGCATGCAAAACCCAGGCACTGTCAACTGGAGTAAAGGCGGATCAGAGATGGTCGCACATATTCCATTTTACCTCCTCGCGGAACAACAAGGTCAGGGACAAGATCTGTTACAATTTATTTTTGGTGTCTGATGAATGTTTCCGTAACCCAATATGAAAACTAACTGCGAATTTTTTTCTCATTTACAGGTCCACCCTTTCATGATTTCACATTTTCAGATGTCATTCCAAGAAGATAATGGCAACTTCCTTTTCACAGAAAGATGAATCTTTTATGGAGTTCCATGGATTCTGTCACAGAAACAGAAGCTTTTTTCGACTTCTCTATGTAAATTTTGCTTTGTAGATTGATGCTGTGTATATATATAAACCATCGTCTGTTGTTGCTATTCTTTTAAAGACAATTAACATCAACAAATATTTACAAACCCAATTAAGAATTCACTAAAAAGTTGGTCGACTAATAACACACGAGTATCACTCAAAGGGTATCTGATCTGACTACAGACTTCATGACAAGTACTATAAATAACACACATACACTAACACCTAAACTGTCCACTCAATCTACTTATCTCTCTGTCAGGTTCTGAAGGCATTCCTAATGGAAACTGCAGTTTCATAGAGAAGCCTGTGCATGGTCTGAAAAGAACCTAAAGGAACAGACGTCCCGACAGTTGCTTCATCAAACATGCAAAAACTCAACGTAACGAGACTTCCACACACAACAGGCTTCTTCACACCTCCAAAGACAGGCATGTCTGGCAATATTGCAAAACCACTTGGTAGAATCATGACTCTGTCTGGGTTCCCACCGTTGAGGAGCTCAGACATTGTTGTCAAATCTATTGGTGTGTAGATCATGTAGGACCCACTCTCGTCTGTGTAGTTTTCTTGTAAGTACGTCATTTCGACTTTTTTTGCTCTCTAATTTGATAAAACAAAGTAAAAAAAAAAATTGTAGTCTGTATATGAAAATTATGTATGTGAGGTGTAGAGTAGAGTTGAAAACTTACAGTTATTTGTAGAATAGATAGTTTGTTTTCAGGTACGTCATCACCATGTTGAATGTAAGCTAGTTCTTCAACATTTTTGCTTCTAAGCCGTAGATCCCACTGCATTACAAGCAACCAACACAAACCAAATAACACCATGGAAATTTTAACTATTATTTTTTTTCTCACAAATATAAATATAAATATAATTTATTAACCAAATCAAATTAATGTTCTCATGTTACATTTTATAGCTTTATTTTGTTCATAAATAACTCCATTTTAAATGGTTAATGAATTAGATGATTTGATAGATTTTTTCAATTTCTTGAAACTATCACTTACCATTCAAATTTATTTATATTTAAAAAATAAAATAACAAATAAATGGATAATATTTTAAATTTATTTGTATTATTGGCTTTAATAAAAATAAAATATATTTTTAAAAAGATAATACTAACGATTTTTTTTTAAAATACTTCATTAAAAATTATTTTTAAAAATTATTTAAATTTTATTTCAGTTAAAGTACAGATTATTCAAATAACCATACTTACCAAATGAATATATTTAAGAAAAATAGAAGTTATCATTTTTTTAATATATTTTTTATCGATAATTATTTCGAGGTTCGAAAAAATCATTTTAAGTAATAATTATAAATATAGCTTGTAAGACTAAGATGATGTAGTTTTTAGAAGGGAAAGCAAAAGGAAAAAAAGAAAAATAAAAAAAAAATCTGTCCCAAATATATTCAATGAAAACTAGCTACCATTAGAAACTTGAACCTCTATGAAGAAAATGAGGAGCAAACCTTGTGTCTAGAAGAATCCTGGGTAAGGAAATTGAAGACAGTCCTGTGAGGAAGAGGGAGAGAGAAGGAGAGAGTGAAAAACATGAGTGTTCCAGGAGAATTTCCAGTTCCAAGCCATTTAGTTTCAGGTTTGATCATGACTCTGATGTCTTCAGCTCCAAGATTGAGCAAAGAAATAGGCATTTGTACCCAGTTGTTTCCAGTGCTAGTGTTCACATCACCCCAGTATATTCTTCTCATTCTTTCACCTAACTTTAGTAGACTTTCTCTCCCACCTTGAGGTATTAGCACTGTTGTAGACGTGAATAAAATCATATAAGAAAGAATTTAAGAGATGTGTAGACTAGTGATTGTGTAGAGAAAGTAATAAGAATATAGTTTAATGAATAATCATAAGGTAATACATTGTAAGAGGAAAATGTACACATGATGCATAATATTTCTTTTAAAGAACTCTAGGGTTTTATAAAGATCAAATAAAGAAGACCACCATTAATACTGTTTACAAACAAAATTTCTCTCACTATTTTCTATTCAAGATTCAAACCTATAAAAGTTCTATTAAAAGTAAAAGACTAACGATAAATAGAAATAAATCCAAGTTTAGAGTTTATATAGGGTTCATATCCTAATTTATTTATAAAAGTTTTGGTTGGAGTTGAAGCAAGACTTTTATCTGGCCAAACTTTTAATAATCAAATCTAAATTCAAGTTAAAAAGTAGGTTACTTCAGTAAATTAGATTGAATTCGATATTTTTATATTAAAAACTATATAAATAATACATAGCAAATTTATTTAAACTCGACCAACTTTCACGGTCAGGCTCTTTTATCAGGTTTTAATTTAACTCACTTGCATTCAAATTTAAACTCAAACCCATTTTTCCAAAATAAATATTTAATTGATTTGCAAGTCATCTAAACTCAATTCCAACCCTACTCATCAGCTTAGTATCTATATATATATATATATATATATATATATATATATATATATTAATTAACTAACTAACTAACGTATAGTATTTACCATAAGAAAGTCTTTTAGTAGGAAAAATCTTAACATTCATTCAACACAAACACTATATGAAAATGAGATAGAATATATTACCACCATCAGCAGTAGGAGTAGTTTGGGTTCTGAAAGTAATAAGCCATTCATAGTATCTAACCAAACTTGTAACCCAACGCATTGCACCAAATCCATATCCTGAAGCCACAAATGCTCCATATATGTTCTCTTCTACACCTTTCACTCTTCCATGCTCAACCCATGTAACCTAACAACATCAATCCAATCTATATATCACCATTATTATTCAACTAAAATACCTGTAACATGTATATATATATGTATATACCTCGGAGAGGTTTCGGTCCGTTCCGTAAATATAGCAACCTGAAGGTCTTCTTTGGTAATTTGATAAAGGGTGATTGAGTAATTCTTCTAAAGAGAAATCTACTACTCCCCATGCATTTTCTGATAGTTGCTTTGAGAATCTTGCAAAGTAGGTTTTTCTTGCTGGGACTAGTGCTGTTGGTAGGTGAAATTCTGCCTTCAACTATAAAACAATACACTCAGATTTTTCTATAATACTTTATAATACTTGAAAATACTAAAATAAGTATATAATTATAAAATCCTCTTTGATAATAGTAATTTGCTATTATATTCAAAATTAATACAATGTTGTGAATATATACTTTTAAAATAAATAAAAATTTCTGTACTAATGAGCTAACAGATGGATATGAATACGTATATTTAAAAAAAAATTCTTTCTATAATGATACTTCAATGTATTATAATAAAAAATATTAAACGATAAAACTGTCTTATATTTATTAGTTTCTAGTTCGTATGAAATTAAATATTTTTATCTAAAAAATAAAATAAGATAATAAAAGATATTTTATTTATAGAAAATTTTAATCAGAAGAGTGTTAATTATAAATCTTTATTTTTATATAAAATCCGAATGAGTATTTATAAAATCTTCATATAATAGTATTTTTCTAAAATATAGATATAGATATATAAGAAACGAAATTGTTATAAAGAAATCTTTAAAAAAAATTAAAAAAATTAAAGTAAATGGTATGTTTCTTGATAATGAAAGATTCAATTCTTCCCTTGTCATGCAATGCAAATAACTTGAAAAAAATCAAACAAAACATACCAATATAGAACATGAACATCTGTGTAAGTGAAAATGAAAAACTAGAGAAGGAAGAAGAATGCAAACCATACCACAAGTAGTGCACCATCATAGACATTCTCTTGTCCAATGCAAACAATTCCAATCAATGTAACATTAGACACAAGATTGGAAAAACCATGAGCCCATTTGTTCTAAACCTCCAAAAACAACACAATCACCATAAAAAAAAAAACACAACAACATCAAACCATCAAAAAAACCAAACAAAAAGTTCGAACAAAACATACCACATCCATGATCAAATCAACAATCTCAACCGCATGAGCCTTAACAGAACTAACATATCTACTCGATTCACTTCGGAAACATTGATCTTCAAGCTCATGCAAATGTCCTCTTTGAAAAACCAGCTCACCATTGATTAAATCACCATTCACATCTCCTACTTCCACCATTCTCATAATCTCAATCAACTTCGAATCAATGCTACCAAAATTCTTTATGTATTCAAACTCATTTAGGGTTTCGGAGGGACATGCCCCTCCCAATGTTCTATTCCATAATGGTTCACCTTCTTGTGCCATTTTTTGAAGTTCCTTCATTGAAGACATTGCATGGTTGAAGATCTTTTCTTTGTTAAAATCCGCGGATATGGATACAGCCATTAATAGATCTGTTGCTTGGTACATTAAAGGGTTGATTGTAGTCATTGTGGCATTAGTACATGATGCCCTAGACTCTAGTGAGTCTTGTGATGATTCATGAACATTGTGTTGATGTTCATTTTTGAGAATTTTGTGATTGCTAGACTGTATTGAAGTTAATAGTTAGATAATGAATATATGTATACATATATCTAGGGTTTTTGTTGATGGGAAAATTTGTATCTACCTGTAACCCTAATTGAAGATTTGTGTCCTCCATTGCATTTTCATCGCCTGAACTTGGTAATCCTTCAACAAGACTATAAGAAAACAAGAAAAAAAACTAGTGATTAGTCTAGGTATGAATTTCATGAAAATTGAAATTAAGAATTTTAAAAATAATTAAAAAATGAAATTAATTACTGTTTGATAGGTTGGAGGAGTTGAGGAGTGGAGTGATTGTCAGTTGCAGGCATTTCTGAAGTTGAATTGGTTTCGATATCTCCCTTAGCTGAATTCTCTGAGGTTTGGTTTATCTGAAATCAAATCAAACAAATTATCACAAAAATAATTAATTAAAAAATATATATATGTATATCAACAATTGAAATCAGCATAGAAAAACCCTTAAAAAATGAATTGATCAAGTTTGTTAGCAATGAAATTTGAATTAAAAAAAATCAGATAAAACACATATTAATTAGTAATTTTATTTTAAAAAAAAAGATGAAATTGAACTCAAAACTTCATTAACCTAGATTTTTTTAAAAATAAAAAGTGGTTGAAAATAGAGAATGAAAATTAAAATGAAGAAGAGCAGATAATGATCTGATAACAAAATTAAACATACAGTAGATCTAATTTTGTGGATTAGTGAAGAGATTTGCGAAATTTGGATGAAGATGAAGAGTGAGAGAGACGGTGGATGTGTGTATAGGTGTGAAGTGTGTGACGTGGCAGAGTGTGATTGGTGGAGATTGGTGAGTCAAACCATTAAAGTGCGTGCTTTCTTGCTCACGGTTTTGGGTTTGGGGTTATATGGTTTTTGGTTTGACTCACGAAGACACCTGTTTCTCATTTATTATATATTTTTTAATTAAAATTGATGGATATGGGTTTAATTAGATTTGGCCCAACTTTTTTAAAATTTAAAGGCTTTTAGTTCTTAAATCTGAAAATTCTTGATTTAAAGAGAAATGCCAATTATTATTATTATTATTAAATTTTTATGTAAAATAAATTAAATGTTATTAAAGAAATATTATTTTTAATTCAAAATAATATAATAAAATAATAAAAATAATAAATTAATTTTAACTAGTAAATTAAATTTTAAACATTTCCAAATTTCTTTTCAAATTACCGTCCAAATGGTTATTTTATGAAAAAAAATTTAAAGTTTAAAATTTTTAAAACTTTTTTCTTTAATATTCAAGTATTCTACGAGTCTCAACTTTCCCACAGTGAGATTATTTATGATAGCATTTTCATTTATAATTTCACCATTACGTAGATAATATTTTTAAAAAATAATATTTTAATATATTTATTTATTTTTAATATTTAGATGATATACAAGTTTTAAAATATATAATTCATCACTTTCTATTTTAAATAATAAAATAAATATATTTTATATTATTTTATTATATTTTTTTTTTATTTCAAATTCTTTTTATTATTATTTATATTTAAAATTTAATAAAAGAATTTAATTTTAATTAAATTTTTATTAAATATTAAAATAAAAAAAATAATAATTAATTATACTATTTTTAAACTCCATTTTTTGATTTTATTAAAAAAAATTTACTTAAACTGAAAAAGTTGAATGACATATTTATTTATTTATTTTTATTCATTGTATAGTACAAGTTACTCTTACAAATTTTATATACAAATTTTATAGGTAGACAACAACTCCATTTTTTTTTAAATCATAAACACTTTTAACTATATTTACAGTTATGAACTCAATAATAATAATTTTCTAAATAGATAAGATTAAGTTTGATCAAATATATATCTCACCATATATTCCATGACTTTATTCATTAAAAATATTCAATTTTGTATATTTTCCTTTTGGTTAAATCTAATCAGATGTTCTCAATGTATACAACTCTTAAGCATAGTGTCAAGAGCAGCTCATAACAGAAATTTTCAAATTTTATACCTTCCAATTTATTTTTTTTTCAAACAATACTTATCACTGCTTCTCTATTTAATGCCGTCAAGAAATCAAATATTTCATGTTCTTTTCAATCAAATATTTTTGTAACATTAATAATAATGATTATTTTACAAATGTATAAAGATTAATTAATATTGGTAGGTCGGTTTGTATAGTGCTATATTTGCAACGAAACAATGAAAAACCAAAGAATCTCACAAGCAAAAAATGTTGTGCCAAAACCATGTTAGTTTATAAATATTTCACTATATTTGAAAGTTATTAAATTTGACCTCTGTGTATATATAGTTTTGATTGGTGACTTCAATTGGACCACACCATATATACATATCTATATCAAGTCCCTGCACGTGCATTACATAAAGTACATAGTCTTTTTTCATTATTTTCTATGTTCAAATCCACCATTGCAACAGTATATATGATAACGATACAAAATTCATAAAGTACTAAGCTGTTTGGAACTATTTTCAAATCTGAGTCCGCGTAATTATTCATTAAATTCATAAATTTGAGATATCGGTAGAGTATCATTAGACACTCATGTTGGATCTCCATCCATTACCGATTTTCCTGTGAGATAATCAACCAACCAATGTGTTAAATCATTATATACTGTTTATGATTTAAATAACGGGAATGGGAGATATTTAACATAAGTCATTCCACGAATCTAATTATTGAATTAATATAATCGGTACAGATTTGTTATTGAATACCACCCCCAAAATGTTTCACATAAATTTAGATATTATACGTACTAGTTATTGTCCCCTTATATTATTTATTTGGTATTGGGTTTGATACCAGACAACTTTAACACTCAAATTGGTAATTATACTAAAAGTGAATAGAAAGTAAGAGAATAAATAATTTTTTTAATTTGAAATAATGAGAGAGCTTATATTTGGCAAGGATGTCAAGTAAAACTAATATGTGACTGGATCGTTAAAATTTTCGATAATTTAAGTCAAAGTTACTGAACTTGATAGTTTAAATTTAAGTCAAAGTTACTGAACTTGATAGTTTTACGTGAAATTTTCTTTTTACTGAGAGTTCGATAGATGGTGAGAACTAATGGAAATATTATTTTTTATAGAAATCTGAGGAGTTATTTCGATTTAAGAGAATTTAAAATTTTCGCCGCCTGAAACGTTGTTTAGAAAATTATACTTAAACTGGATTTTAGTGATTGGATTGGACTATTCAAAAAGTAGCCACCATAACTACTTTCCATTATTTTTTCAAAATATTTTTTAAAATAAATATGAAACCTTATTAATAATTTACTAATGTATTGTAAAAATGGGGTGAAGTACGTTAAAAATTCCTAAAAGACTTCAAATTACAAACACGTAAAACTTTATTATACAAAGGCAAATCACTAATGACTCCAATCAAGTTTGAATCAAATCCAACATTAAACCAATAACCACATAACACACTATTCAAAACATTTTTATTATCTCATAATATCATTCAAAACAAATATTTATTAGATTTGAAATTGATGTATAGTAAAGTTGGGAGACACAGGCATGTGAAAATGATGAAGAAAGACAAGTGGAGAGAAAGAGAAATTATAATTCACAAGAATGGAATAGTAAGTAATTGCCAAGCTTTTTTGAAATATAAGGAATGAAGAATACCATTTTATGAACAAACTGCTTCATATGGGTCCATTCACATTTACATTGACATGTCTTCTTCATATATATATACATACAATGTGTATAGTATATACATATGGTACAAACATTTATTTTGGTCTGTTCTCACCTGACCATATGTCTCCTTATTTATTTTATGAGATACTTATAAATTTAACATCATTCTAAACATAACAAACGTATCGTATCCAATCCAGTTGATGTGAATATGTGATATGGAATGTGAGAGGTTTACATCAATGTCGAGATTTTAGATAGTTCAGTTTTTGGATTGTATGGAATGGCAATGAAAATATGATAAGGAGAGTAAAAAGTGAAAAATTATAAGGTAAAATAAAAGGTTAAAATATGTGTCGTATTGATTTATTGGTTATGATTATAGGTCTTTTCTAATTTATAATGCAATATATGTAAAATTAGTTATTGATTCGAAGGGTCGTACCCGATCAGTCTAAAACTAAAGAAAAAAATGATTGTTAGGTACGTTGTGAATAACTATAACTTTAGTTATTAAAATCGATAGAGATATTTTTAGAATAAATAATGATCGATTAGTTAGGTCTTTGAATATATTTTATCGTTAATATTTACTTTCTTAGTATTCAATTCAAATTCACTCTTTAAACTCCAAGTTTATATACTTGGTTAATATAAAACTCAGAATCGATAACCGTTCTTTGTGGATTCCACCTTATTTACTACGATCAATTTGTCATTTATAGGATATTTTAAGTATTGACGGACTCCATACCTATCAACTATTATGTTGGATGGATTTAACTATTATTTAAATAAAATTTCACATTTAATTAATTATTTTTAAAAGGAATTAACAATTTTAATATGTTTTCCAAAATACTTAAGTAAAATAAAGCAACCAACTTCAACTAAATTTAAACAATTAATAATTCAAATTTAATATTTCCATAACATAAATAATTTATTTGAATGAATCACAAATTAAAATTACTAATAATGATCAAGTCTAATGACCTACACAAACACAAATACAAAGAAAACATATTGACCAACAAAGTATTGGTAGTAACCAAAAAGAGGTCAATTATAGCCTTAATTATCCTCAATAAAGCAAAATCAACCAACAAAATTAGGTATCTAAATATACATTAGTGTCCAAATTAATCTTCACATGTAATGGCATGTGAAAAGTACAAAAATGAGGGACATCAAACAACATATATTTAATTATAAAAAACCTTTTTCATGATATCAAAATCAAATAACCAAAAATCATAATAACAATCAAAACATTGAAAGAACCATTCCTCTAACTATTAACCAAAACCATGCTTACATTACATCTTTGAAAATGAAAATTCAACACAAAAACAACACAATTGACCTAAAATCAAATCTCTTTTCTTTAACATGTTATATTGGTCCCCACTTATAAGTAGTGGCTCATATTCCTTTTGTTTGATTAATTACAATTTTAAAACTAATTTAGAAAATTATTGTCTCAAATTTCAAGTACCACATACATGTTAGGTTAGGTGGATAATTAGGGGATAATTAATTAAGAAGAAAAAAAAATTAATTAGTGGGAGTCACTATTAATTATGATGAGATCACCTATCATGTATCATGTATGTGTGTATTTATTTCAATTTTATTTTTATATGAAGTGAGATCTTTATAAGATCTTCTTATATTAAAATTGTGATAATGAATTGAAATAGACATAGAACAAAGTCAATAATTTTTTATACATAAAACAAATTAGAATGAAAATGTAGTTAAGAGAGAGACATGTAAACGCCAATCGAAAAGAGTACAAATTTCTTTTAATTAAAAAAAGTACTTAGAGATTGTATTAGTTCTCCGTAAATTGTATCGGGTGGTGTTAAATAATTATTATAAGATTTCAATTAAAATTTCTAAAAATATTTATTAAAAAATTTAAAATATTAAAATTTAAAATTCTGAAAATAATTTGTTTTTTTTATAGTTAAAATTAAAAATAAAAGTAATGGACACATAGTATTTTGATTTTTCTATTTTGAATTTTAATTTTTAAAAATAAAAAAATGAAATTATTTTCAAATTCAATACTTTTTATTGTTAGAGCATTTAACCTAATATTATACTAGTAATACAAAAAGATATTTTCATTTACATAATTCTATTATTACGGTCCTTTAGTGTGGTGATATTTATGAAGGGGCTTTCCACGGTAATACTAAAAACAAATTATACGAAATTGATCCTAATTTAAAACTGATAATATCATATTAAGGTGGAAGTTGAGAAGGGTCGAGGAGTGTATTTTTATAAATAATTATAAAATTAAAATTTAAAAACTAGCAAAAACAAAATAAAAGAGACAGTCTATCTAAGTTACATAATCTAACCACACCCCTAACATATTTTTCACAAGGACATTGAATGAATATGACTCTTCACAAATTAGTCCTATCTATGATAAAGACAATTATTTGGTTCTGTGTTTGCACATGCAAGTATATGTATATGTATTTTTGTGAACACATCATTGTGTTCATTCTTTCATGTTTCACATTAAATTGTTTTTTAATCTTATAGATTTTGCTTATGTAGTAGTGAATAATACATGAGAAATAAAAACTTCTTCTATTATGAAGTTAACCTAATTTATTGATGGAATTTCAAGTGGGTATAATTTGGTATCCACTATCCAATAAGATATGAGTAAAGGAAATAAAAACAAAAATCCTCACCAAACAATTAAAGAGTCCAAACATTTTAAAATTATATTATTTGGAAGACAAAGCAATCCAAAGTCATAACACATGAACATATATTTTAAATCTATTATTTTATTAATTGAATTAGTTTCTATTCAACTTATATATTTTTGTTTGTTTCTTACTTAAGTCTCTCTCTTTATTAATGATCTTCAATGGCCAACCAAACGAGATTCTCATTTTATCACGACATGGTATTAATTAAATTTTTTTTTTAAATTCTCTATAAATCAGTATTTTTATATTTTAAATTTAAACTGTTTAATTTAATTATATCATATACAAAAACTTATTAAATTATTTATTTAATTTAAAGTGTGTTTTTTATGATGATTTGAATTTTAAATGCATCATTTTAAAATAACAAAAAACATTTTGTAAATTATTTTATTGATTTTAATTTGTAGTTTTATTTAAAAATTACAACTATAATAAAGCTTATAAAAATTAAATAATTTTTTTAAATAAATATTATTAAAAATAAATAAAATTTTAATAAATATTAAAAAATAAATTTTTAGTGATAATAATATAAATAAATTATGAAAAAAATAAAATAATAATATAGATTGTAATTTCTTATAAAAATTTCTCTTATATTTTAGTGATAAAATATTTTTATCATAAAATTAATTAATTATATTTATTATATTAATTAAAATACTTCAAAAGAACAAACCATCAAAGAAGTAGATCACCAATGAATTAGGAAATTTCATGAAAGATTAGGTTACCAAATCACAACAAATAGTAGTAGTTGATAGCCACAGATAATTCATACTTAGTTAGCAGCCACTAATAAATCTAACAAAACAATTTCTCATAAGAATCATCTTTAAAAAAAAAATAAATAAATAATAATAATAATAATAATAATAATAATAATAATAATAATAGGCAAAGTCTTGGGTGTTTCTGAAACACAATAAATTATTGTGTTTCAGAAACACACACGTGCAAATTTAGAAGCGCAGGAGATGCAAGAGCCGGCGCAGTACCCCTATCGCAAAGTTCAAATATCTGCATACATTAATCTGGTAGTTTAAGTGATGATGACTGACAAGTGTTTATGTGTCTGTTTTCACAGATTATAACCAAACACTTTGAGATATGTTTTAATGCTGTCTTTTGCTTTCAGGCAGAGATGAATGGATAGCAATGTTTGAGAATCTTTGCTCATCTTTGATAAATTACAGGCACAGATACATAAAATACAGGCACAAATAATAAATTCGCAGGCACAAATAATAACCACACAGGTACATATAGCATCTCAACAGATATATATATATATATAAAAGAATTGAACAGACACAGATACATAAATCACAGGCACAGATAATAACTTCGCAGGCACAAACAAATAACCACACAGGTACATAAAGCATCTCAACAGATATATATGTATATATAAGAATTGCCAGACACAGATATATGAAACACATGCACAAATAATAACCTCGCAGACACAAAAAACAACCAAGCAGGTACATATAGCATCTCAACAGATACACAAGTACCTATAATAAAAAGATAGGCAAACCAGTTTCTCACCAGATAAAAGGTTTACAGCAGAGAATAACGGGACGGACATGCTTAAACAACCTGATTACTGCACAAAATACGACCAAAAATACAAGGAGGCAGCTGCTTCAACTGATCAATCATCAATGCCACCAAAGGACTAACAATAAGAGTCAATCCCGGTAACACCATTGCTGGTATCTGATAACACATTGACTTCCCAACTCCAGTTGGCAAAACAAGCATAGTCGATTGTCCAGTAAGCACCATTTTGATTGCTTCCAACTGCCCATCGCGGAACGAATCATATCCATATACAAGCTTCAACAATCTCACCAGATTTCTCATCCAAAACCTGCTCCCTAATAGCACTCAATGCCTCATCAAACAAATTGCCAGCTACACCTTTTCTCTTTTGAATAGACTCTTGTACGGCCTCAACAATAAAACTCTCTTCTCTCTCTTCTTCCTCATCAGCCTCCTTTTTATATATATAAGAATTGCCAGACACAGATACATGAAACACAGGCACAGATACATGAAACACAGGCACAGATAATAACCTCGCAGACACAAAAAACAACCAAGCAGGTACATATAGCATCTCAACAGATACACAAGTACCTATAATAAAAAGATAGGCAAACCAGTTTCTCACCAGGAATGGTTTCACACGTGTGAAACTTGTAACACAATAAAATAGTGTGTTACATGTAACACCCAAGACCTTCTCATAATAATAATAATTTTCATTTCATGACTTAATCAGTGACCAATACACCCAAAATTTATATATTATATATATATAAACAAGTCCACTCAAGCATAATAATTTCCAAAAAGAAATCTATGTTGGAATAACATCTCCAATTAATTAAGGTCAAACCTAGCCACAATCTCTCCTTTGACCAAATCAACCCTATACATGGACCACCAACTTATGCTCTATATATACACACACAACACATATATACACTTTTCATGTTGTGATAATGGAAAATGAAATGGTGTCTGGTGAGGAAGAGAGTGGATGGACTATGTACTTTGATGATTACTTCAACTATCAAAACAATAATGATGATTGTGATGAGGAAGAGGAGATGGTTCATGATCAAAGCTATTTGATATCTGATGCTGCTTCTTCATCTTCTAAAAAGATTCTCAACAACAACAATCTTCTGTTTCCTATCAAGAAGAGAAAAAACAAAGCTTCTGCTGCTGTTGCTGATAATGATGATGATGATTTGGTTGACACTGCTTCTTCTCCTGCTAATAGCCCTAAGGTTAGTTTATCTTCTCTCAAAATGTTTATATATCATTAATGGTGTTTTTGTGTTCTTATTATGTTGTGTTTATATTTAGGTTTATCAGTTGATTAACCAGCTTGACAGACAATCTTATCAGCACAACAATGTCATCAGTCATTCCCAGGTATATATATATATATATATATATATATATATATATATATATATTACTTTAATTAGTGTTAAATATCGCATTTAAACTATTTAAAATAGCGTATCCGTATCTCAGACAGGGTTTAACGACCAGAGAAACACTATGTTAAAAATAAATTGTAAATCGTTCGGAAAAAATATCTGAATCTTTTAAAATGAATTTAAATAATTTTATTAAATATATTATTTTTAAAATATAATTATATATTGTATAAAAAAAATACTATTTTTAAATTTTAAATTTTATTATTTAATCTATGATTCGTTTATATTAATTAAATTAAATTTTATAAAACTAACTGAATTGAAAAATTTAGCTGTGAATCTAATACGTGCTATTTATTTATTTTCAGGAAAATGTGGATGGACTCATTGTGAGGAATAAGGTGAAGAAAGGAGGAAGAAGTAGATATGATTCAAATAGTAAAGAACAAGTAGGAGATGAAGAAGAGAACAAAGACAGCTCAGGATTGAAGAAAAGAGGACTTTGTTTGGTTCCTTTGTCTATGGTAGTCAATTATATCTAGATAATAAATAATTGTATGAATCAATCTTTCTTTCATTGTATCAAGAATTGTTCTCAATCATTTTCTGTCCCTTTCATGAATCTATGGTGGAACCAGAGATTTGATTTTTAGTGTTGATATGCATGAACTCTAACAGATGTTCTTGCTGTGTATGTACATAATAATTAATATGCATGAGCCTCTTGTCACCTTCAATCAAAAGATTTAACGGTTTGTGAAAGAGAGATTATTAACAGTGAAAATTGTTTGAGTATGACATTATTTCAAACATTTTCATGTATATGAATCACTGATGGTTTTGTACCTTGTGCATTTATTTATAGGAAAAATGTCAATCATGTGTGAAATCATAATCCTGTTGTACTATAAAGTGACACTGTTGTTGTCTTTTTGTTCATAATTCTAAAGCTGTGAACAATTTTGTTAGATCATAACTTTTCTGAGAAATTTTATTAAGGTAGGAAAAGTTGCAATTTGACAGATTACAAATGGGAGTGAAGAAAATAAGGTTTATTTTTTCTCAGGGAGTTTCTGTGTTAGCTCTGGTATCACTTCAAATAGATCTCCAACAAGTCCATAATCAGCTACCTGCAAATTTATAGTTTAAAGGGTTAATATTTAGTGAACTGATTATGAAAGTGGAGGTGGTAGATAAAGAGAGTTTTCTGCAATGTTTTATGGTCAGACCTGGAAAATAGGCGCGTCTGCATCTTTATTTACAGCAACAATGACCTTGGAATCTCTCATGCCGGCTATGTGTTGAATGGCTCCTGAGACGCCGAAAGCCAAGTACAATTCTGGAGCGACGATTTTTCCAGTTTGTCCAACCTGATATAATATGACGCAATACCAACTTGAGATGTTTAGATTCTTGTTGAATTTATAATGAATGGATTGGTGAGTGAATGCATTAGTGTTGTCTTGGTCTGGCTAAATCAAAGGGAAACCAGTATTGGAAGAGATATCCCTGAGAATGCAAGTTACTACAGATGTTACCTGGAGATCATTAGGAACGAATTCAGCGTCTACAGCAGCACGTGTAGCTCCAACTGCAGTGAAAGACAATTAAAATTTAAGTTTTGATTACAGGAAATAGAAGTATGGAACAACAAAAAGCTATCTTGGCAGATGCAATATTGCTTGCAATCATGTCGGAGAAAGTGGACATGATATTATGATTTTTCATCTGCACCGAGTGTGTGATTAAATAAGGGAATCACTGCTTGTATAATAAAAGGACAATGGAATTCTTAAATTTTGAGAGCAAATTCTACTTGGTGAAACCCAATAAAACGTACAAAATATAAAGGACTATTAGAACTTTGAAGTATTCAGATTTTCAGTAGAACATTTTACAATTGGAGTAGATACCTGCTGCACCAAGTTTTTGAGCAAGCTTGTCTATCATCTTGAAGTTTTCAGCACTTTTTAACCCTCTGCCACCAGTGACCACAACACGTGCGCTTCCAAGGTCAGGACGCTCTGTGTCTTGACTTGTATGTCCTACATATCTAGATTTACCAAGATAATCTGCAATCAACAGATAAATTGGAAGGCTTAAAACATTATGACATGGAACCATTTTGGTAGATTTAACATATCAGTAACTCAGTCCAATCCAGAAACCAATAAAACACGTACTTTGACTAAATGAAAAACAGACCTTCGTTTAAGTTTGAGAGATCAACCTCAGAAATAGGAGCCTCACGAGATTTTGAATCAGCTGAACTTGGGGGAACTGGGAATGACGTTGATCTGACTGTTAACATACAAGGGTTGGCACCAGTATATTTAACTGTACACAGTGCATTCCCAGCATAAATCGGTCTGCACCACAAAAGAAAACCTTTAATCAACTCTAACTAACGTTTAGCTAGAATACAATACGAGACATTGCATTTCCAAAAGCACAAACTGAGAACCAATAAAACACACCTGACAAATTGACTAGAACCAGATATATCTATAACATCAGTAATTGGAGAAACATCCAGAAGAGCAGCTGCACGAGGAAGTATGTTTTTCCCAAATGAACTTGAAGCAGATACTATATGCGAGTATCCCCCACTCTGCTGAACCATCTGGACTAGCTTAGCCCAAGGTTCCGCTATAGGGTACTCAAACTTATCCGAATCTGCTACAAGAACCTAAACAGCAAAAGAAAACAACACTATGCACATATCAAATCAAGCCTCCCAGAACTAAAACATTCAAACAAACCACCCCATTTCACAGTTGAAGCTCTATAAGTAAACAACTCAGAAAATATGCAATTTGATCCTATATTAATTGGTCAATTTGGTCCACGCAATGAGTGATTAATCATCTCTAATACATGCAATGGTCTCTACTGGTGAGTTTTACAACAATGAACTTAAAAAAAATCATCACATAGACCTAGTTCAAGTTCAACTAAAAATTCCAAATTTTTATGAAGCATTAATAACAAAAATCTAACAAAGCATGTGAATTTGATGACTAAAGCAACAAAATTTACACGATTGATCACCTGAGAAACAGAAGGGTGACATGAAGCGGCATGTTTGGCAGCCGCTTTAAGCGACTGACCCGACCCGGCTAACAGCAAAGAAACCGAATTGTCATCACCGCCAAGCGACTTGGCAGCAATCACCGCACTAACCGTCTGCGACTTGATTGAGCCGTTTTCGTGCTCCGCTAAGACCAAAGTGCTCGCCTGTTTAGGAATGATAGTCTGTGAGAAATCGTCAAAGGTAGGGATTTAAGAGAATGGGAAGTGACTTACGGATCGGGAAATGAATGCGGTGGAGACATTGAGTGAGCGTCTTGACAGAGGTCGCAGAAGTGCTCGAGCTGCCATTGTCAGAGGACTGTGATTATGGTAAAGAAAAGAAAACGTTTTTAATTGGAACTCTGGTGAGAGCGAGATGAGGATGATGACGTGTCGTTCTGGATTGGATGATCGTCGATGAAACGCTGCGTTTTCATGTTTTAAAAAATTTCATTTTAACCCTCTGTTTTTAAACAATTATAATTTTATTATTAATTTTAAAATATTTACCATTATAATACAAACGGCACGAAAAATATAATAATATTATTGTCATCAACAATTTTAATAATATCTTTTTCATCAATCATATCATCGCTATTTTTATTTTTATTTTTTTACTTTTTATATTAAAATTCGGATATATTATTTAAAATGTTAATTATTTTTCTATTTAAATAAAAAATATAAATATTTAAAATATTTTATTTAATCAGATGTACGTACTTGAAGTTTGGACAAATTATAACAAGAGTGAAAAACAAAACTATCTCCGCGATATTATTCTATTATTAGCAATGTTGACAATAAAATTGCATTGGAGGGTCCATAGACTATAGATGCAATACTTTTTGACATTTTCATAAATTAAGCAAAATCTTTGGACATTTACATTATTAGCCACAACAGACAACGAATTATTGCTCAAAACATAACCACCTTTTGGTTATGCTCTCTATTAAAGCCTAATCAGTAACCTGTTCTTCATTTGCAGTCATAGCCATTGACTTAGGCTCATCTTCTTCTTTTGCAGTCATAACCATTGACTTGGGTTCTTGTTCTTCTGTTGATTCCTTGACCAAAACCTCATCATGTTGTTTCGGTCTATATTCATACCAAACAGCAGACCACAGATAAAGAAAGAAGTTAAGAACACTAAGAATAGCCAAAAACCAGTAAAAAAGATTGACATTGTTCTTGTTAAGATCAAATCCATGAATCCACCCATGTCTGCTAGAACTGATCCTCTTAGTCACAGAATTAATAATCCCAACAAACGCACTACTTAAAAAATACCCAAATGAAAGCGAAAGCCAAGTGAATGAAGTTGACAGAGATTTCATCCCAGCAGGCGCTTCCTTGTAAAAGAATTCAAGCAAACCAACGAGTGTAAACATGTCTGCTATTCCAAATATCCCATATTGAAACGATAACCAGAACAGACTTATTTTAGTCCCATCTTTATTAGCTTGGTTTCGTCTTTTGACTTCAATTAGTCCTGCAACAGCCATAGATATTGCTGATAGGATCAAACCAACGCCTACCCTTTGTAGCTGAGTGATTCCTGACGGATGTTTGGTTATTTTCCGCGCGAAGGGGACGAAAAGGAACTCGTATGCTGGGATTAGTATGACCATGAATGCTAATGGAATCGCAGGGATTGATGCTGGTGGTACTGTGAGTGAACCTAGTTTTTGATTCATTATGTAGCCTTGTTCTACTGAGACTGTTTGTAGTTGTGCCATACATGTGTTCATTATTATTGTACTGGCTAGAATCGGTAGCATTCTTGTTAGTATTTTCACTTCTTCGACTTGTGACACTGTGCATACTTTCCATGGTTCTGGTTCTGTGTCCTTTTGGACTATTGCTGCTCTATCTAACCACCTGTTTCATTATCAACATCCATTATCAACATGTTATTGTCTTGTACTTATTAATAAAGACAGGTTTTGTTGAATATAAAAGGTTTGACAAAAACGAAAAGCACAGCTATTCATGACCTGTAGAGTGAGTTGAATCAGGCGTATTTCATGGATCAAGTTGCTATATATGTATATATGTTTGCTTACAAGACAATTGATTATATAGTATTTAATACATTACCTGAATTGATTAGTGTGAGAGATTCTTTCTTCAGAAGAAACTCTATCCTTTTCATTGATCTCATACAATTCCTCTGAGTTCTCTGGCAGAGTCAGCTTTCTGTTCTTAAAAGCAACAACTATGACCTGAAAATCAGCCACAATTTAGCAAACTGTCTTGTAATATATGTATATATGTGTATAGTATATGTAATATGTTATACCTGAGCTATTCTGTTAAGAGGGCTTTGGCTAGGAGGTTGAATGCGGTAAAAGGGTTTACCAAAAGCAAGAACAGTAAAGCCAATGAAAGTCAAAACAGTAGATATTAAGAAACCCCAGTACCAATGTATTTGAGTGTTGATATATACAATAGCAGTGACTCCAATAACAGCACCAAATACTGTACTAAGCATTAGATAGTTGAAAAAGCTTGCAAGTCCTTTGGCTTCTTTCGGGTTGTTCTGGTCGAATTGGTCAGCTCCAAGTGGTGGAAGAGAGCCTCTAACTCCACCTGAACCCAATGCTAATAAACATAATGATAAATAAAACACAACTGCTACTCCACCTTCAACACAGCTTGACTTCCCAACACAGAAGTTTGGATGGAGTCTGTTGTCTTTAGCTTGTACAGTTAATAACACTAGTCCCTGCCCATTTCAGATCAAATGAGAATATACTTATCTACACATGCATATATATGATGTGATGACTTAGACTTACCATGACTTCAACAGCTCCAAAGAGAAGAGCAGTGTTGAGTCTGGTCATGAGTGTATCAGAAATGAGCCCCCCAACAATGGAAAGCAAGAAAGTTGTGCCCATGAAGTTTGTGATAGTTGTTGAAGCGCCTGGTATGTTGAAGTACATAACAGTCATCAAGTAAAGCACAAGACTCACCATGTTTGCTACAAATCCCATGCTTTCCAACCATACCAAAACTGTTATCAACATCACAACATTGATTAATTAACATGGTTTCTTCTTCTGTAAAATATATTTTTGGAAACAATTTGAATATCTACTCACCATAAATGAAGCTGCAAGCTCTGAAACCGCCTTTTTTTCCATGACTGGAAAGAATCTTGTCCTGCATTGTCATGAGAGTTGGCAGTATATGTTTACATGTTATGTGTGTCGATATATATACAAGTCAAGTCCTGCTTAATTGATGGTCATTGTTTATAACGTTGTTTGCTATAAAATGATCGCCATTTGTCTACCTTGTACGCATAAGGTATTTGGATGTATTGTAAATTGTCGTACTACATAAAAAAAACAATATATCATATTCCAATTCTCATACTTCCATTGAAATGATCATATATTACCTCTATAATATGCTTTTATTTTCATTTAAACAACTAATGTAACTCATAAAAACAAAGACTTTACTTGCTTACGTGTAGTGGGGTTGACCTCGTATAGCTCATCAAAGTGGTTTTGGTTGGTATTGGACAGTTGAAAGATTTCTAGGGTTTGGAATTTCGGGCAGTTAAAAGACAGTATTTTTCCAATTGAATTTGTGAGAAAATTTCTGGGGATTTGATGGGGTCGTCGTCGATGACTGGTGTAGTGTTGTCCATGATAGCAGTTCTAGCTATGCTGTTATTATTTGGAATGGTAAAGAAAAACCCCAATTGTCTTTGGAATTTGATGATGTTTTGCATTTATTTATGATGTGAATGTGAAAATTTGCAGGACTTGAATCGGTACTTGATGGTCTTGAATTCTACTACTGCTGTTGTAGATGATAGGAGCATTGATAGGGAATTTCTGCGTATTGATTTCAATATCAGGTAGGTCTCTGGAAACTTGATGCTTTGGCGTTGACTTTTTCTTTTTCATGTGAAGTTACATAGAGATAGGATCTAGATTGTAAATAGCTTGCAAATATGTGAAGGATCATATGTGGGAATTGATGTTATGAAATTATAGCAGGTTTTTCAATGTTTTTGTTGTGTTGTGCAGTTCATATGGCAGCTTCTTGTTTTTGACATGTCTTTGAAACTATTGTACTTCTCCTGTTACTGTAATTGCTTACTATTTTCGACTTTTATGCAGTTTTCCCTCACTCTCCTGCGAATACGCAACAGTGGACGTGAATGATCTGTTGGGAACAGTAAGTTCTACATTCTGATATCTTCACTCTGCTACTTCAGCTAGATCAAATTGTTTATGTTTTCGGATTTAAGCTTTCTTTCTATATGAAAATCTCAATGATATGCCATCTCAAATGGCCTGCATTTGTACTTTTGTTTCCAGAACAGGTTGAGTATAACAAAAACCATTCAGAAGTTTGCTATAGATCAGGAATTAAGACCCACAGGTCTTCATTTCACTAAGCATACTGAAGAATCCGGTGAAGGTTCCATAATACTAAATGAGTCTAATTTTGAGAGCTTTGTAAATCGGTAAGCATGTTGATTCCTAATCACATAACCACTTCCATTTAATATCTCTTAACTGAATATTTTTATCTTATGAGTCAATGAATTTATAATTTCCTTAAAATCCGTCTAACCAGGTATTCAATTGTTGTGGTCAAGTTCTATGCCCCATGGTGCTACTGGAGTAAACGCCTGGTAATTTTAACCTGTTCCCGTATCTAAGTTTTTAAAACATTAATTCGAAGCTCAGAAATTTTAGTAAGTTGTTCACTGATCTTGATTAGTGGAATCTTCCAGTTTCTTTCTTTGTTTCTCACTAGTTCTCTCTGTTTCAGAAACCATCATGGGATAAAGCAGCTGGAATAATGAGTGAAAGGTCTGATTTTGAACTTTTTGTTGCTTCCCTCATTTGAACTCTTTATTGCTTATTTGTATATCAGAACTGAAGTTAAAACTGTGAATATTTGCAATCGGATTTGATCAGAATTTCTGTAGCCTGTTACTGGAACATATGGTATCTTAAATATATGCGTTTTACAGATATGATCCGAGAGTAGATGGACGTATTCACTTGGCAGAGGTTGATTGCACTGCAGAGACAGATCTGTGTAGGAGGTACACCCCAGATCATTTTTGACTGTTCTACTGCTCTCATTTTCTATTGATACTGAACAACTTGTGTTCCTTTTTACGACAATGATATGGTTTCCCGTTTCATTAATCTTTTCTTCTGTACTGACTGCTGATATAAATTCTTATACATTCCTTTCATGAATCTTCAGGCATCATATACAGGGATATCCTTCAATGCGCATATTCCGCAACGGTAGTGATATAATGTAAGCAACATATATTCACTCTTAAGTAGCTTTCTCCAGATATAGTTGCGCGATCATGGTTATATATACCTTCTGCAATATTAGTCATCATTGTATTGTTCATGTTAAGTTATTGCCCAATTCATGTACCATATTCTGTCCTGTGCTATGTCATGTCTCCATGGAGTTACTGTGTTTGCATTCTCCTTTCAATACTTTTTATCTTTTACAGACATAATGAACATGGTCACCATGACCATGAATCTTATTTTGGAGATCGAGATACAGAGAGCCTGGTCAGAGTAAGCATTCTCCAATCCGAAAATTTCATGTATATTCCTGCAATTCGGATACTAACATTTAGATTCTTATCACTCAGATGATGACAGAATTGGTAGAATCTATTCCTCGTAAATTTACAGGAGGATGTAGAATTGAAGGTTATGTGCATGTTGAGAAGGTAAATGTTCTGTAAACCGCAGTTAAAATTAGTACAGTAGCTGTTGTAATAATTGTTGGTTCAAATATCAGCTACACCTACACAACCTGTATATATACCAGATTCAGATATGAAATGAAGCTTAAATGTTGTATTGTATTCTGCAGGTTCCAGGTTATTTTATCTTCTCCACACACTCAGAAGCACATTCCTTGGATACTGCAAAGCAGATAATGAACATGACTCATGTCATACACCATCTTTCCTTTGGCAAATCTTCAAATATAATCATCAGAGAGCCTCATTATGTAGTTTTCAATTCTGGATTCTAAAAATGTAATTTAGTTTATTTAGCTTTGCTTTAATTCTATATGACTTATGTGTAAATTTGTTTCACAAGATTTCTTTTTATTCAATAAAAATTAATTTTCAAAGTGAACAAAAAATTTGTTCTTACAGAATTTAGTTTCGAGTAAACAGTAAAAAATATATTTTTTTAAATATTTTTATTTTATTTTATTTTATTTTTTTTACTTTTTAAAACTATTATTTTCGAAATCTTCACGGCAATATATATTTAATTTAATTTCATAAGTTTTTGTTTTAGAAAAAATGATAATATTCTTTAAGTACATTTAAAAATAGTTTTAAAAGATCATTAATTTTTTTGGAGAGAAATTATATTCTAATAAATTTATAAAATTTAAAATAATTAATATTATTATAATTGTTCAAAATTTAATTTAAACAATTAAAAAAATATCTTTTCACTGTTTTAAGGAAAGGTAATAATAATAAGGGTTATTTTTAAAAACACCCAATTTTTCCAAACGTTTCACTTTGAGCATCCGATTTTGAAAGTTTTGGAAAATTACCCACAAAATCAAAACCACTAATGGTTTTTGGTATTTTTGTGAGTGGTTTTAGTGTTCTATGAGTGGTTTTGAAATTCTATATGTTTAATTTAGAGATTCGGAAATTTTCTAAGATCAAAATTACTCATACAACATCAAAACCACTCACAAAATTACCAAAAACCACTAGTGGGTTTTGATTTTGGGGTGGTTTTCCAAAACTTTCAAAACCGGATGCTTAAAGTGAAATGTTTGAAAAAATGGGGTGTTTTTGGAAATAACCCTTAATAATAATAATAATAATAATAATAATAATAATAATAATAATAAAAAACTTGAATAAAATAATAATATTTCAGATTTCAAAAGATATTTTTTTATTTTTCAATTTTATTAAATCTTTTAGCTAAATCCGAAAGTATAGATATAGAAAAAAATAATAATTATAACAACAATAATAATAATTTTAAAAAAATTAAAATTAGTTGACCATATGAAATTATTATCTTTAAGTTGACCATTTGTAATTTAATGTGAAAAATTAATGAAATCTGTTTCGAAATGGTAAAGAATTTAAGAATTTAAATACAATAGGGTCCTTTTAGTAATTTTCTAATATAATCAAAAAAAAGAAAAAATAATAAAGCACGTGACTCTTGAAAAAATTAATTGATAAAAACTAAAATTAAAAAACGACGAAAATAGGAGGTATAAAATCTGGGAGAGCGAAATCGAAGATGTTGCGAGGGAGAGAGTGACTCAGCAGCAGCTGATTTGATTAATAAGGAGTACCAGATCTGTGTTATGCTCTCGTTTCTCTCTCACTGAATTCTCCTCCAATTCAAACACATCATGTTAACGTTTAGCAAGTTCAAGTCCGTCGATTTCTATAGGTCAGATCTCTTCTCAATTCCATTTCTCTTCCTCGTCGGATTTTCAATTTTAATGATATCTCTTGCATGCTGTGTATGTTTCGTTTGTAGAAGATTTTGGTGTTGTCGCCGTTGTGAAAGCGAGTCTCAGTAGTTTTTAGTCTTTTTGAAGAATTGATGATATATTACATTCTGAATAGACGGACATGTACAGAACGATTGTTTTTAGCGACACTTGTTGATAGGTTTTTTTTAATTGATTTCTCGATTAATTGTTGATAGGTATTATAGCGTTGGAAACGAGATTCTGTTTTTTGAGAATGATAACAATAATATTAAGTCAATTTCATGTTTTGGAAATGAAATGAAAATGTTGTGGAAACTGTGGCAGATAATGATACTAACTAGTAGCTTAATTACAATTCTTGTTCTTATTTGATTGTGGAAGACGGTGAGTACTGTAATGGCATCAATTCTTGTGAGGTGAAAATTGAATCTGCTTTGTGTTTGCAGGAAAATTCCTAGAGATTTGACGGAGGCTTCCCTGTCTGGTGCAGGATTGTCCATAGTAGCGGCTTTAGCTATGATGTTATTATTTGGAATGGTAAGAAGAAGTTTACGCAGTTGTGATATATTTTGCTTTTGTCTTTTTCTTTTTTGGTTTTCCTTTATTGCTGTTGTTTACATTTTGAGATTTTTGGGTTTTTGAAGTGATATTTTCAGCTTGTTGATGACATGAATATGATGTTTTTCAGGAACTGAATTATTATTTAACAGCCTCGACCTCAACTGCTGTTGTAGTTGACAGAAGCACTGATGGGGATTTTTTGCGTATTGATTTTAATATAAGGTGGGGCTCTAGAAATTTACTGATGTTTTCCCTTTCTTGTTTTGGATCACATCAATGATGTTGGGTTCGCATAGTGTGTTGCTGCGACTGGGTACTGCTATTGTCTTGGGTTTGTCTTGGTTCCAATATGGTTGAACCCATTCTCAATATTTTGTCTATTGTTAATGATTATTCGGTAATTTAGCTTATATTCCCGTAAATAATAAGGCTTCCAGTGGGGCTCTCTGCCATTTATATGTTGTAATGAGTCTTAAGTTTCCATGTAGTTGTTATGTATTCAGGGCATTAAAGGTAACATAATGCATTTGTGATAATATACTCAAGTTAAATGGTTGATTGTGGACATAGTTTCCTTTATAACATGGTGTATTTTAGGATCTTTTAGGAGTAGGATTAATTAGTTAAAACAAAAATTTCCTGCTTTTAAATACTTAAAAACCTTTAAGGTAGAGGGCCGGTGAGTACGTGTCTAATTTTGTTGTAGAAGTAGTGATTTGTTCTTGAGTTTTTTCTTTCTTGATAGTTGCATCCAATTTGCATCTAACTGAAAAAAGACATGGTAGGATTTTTATTTTTTATTTTTTAAATTTATATCAGTCTGTAATCTTTTTACGAGATGATAGCAGAAGCTTAGCTGTTATGTTCGTGTAGCTCATATGACAATGATCATGGATATTAACATTTTGCATCTATTACTTAGTTAATTGATGCGTAGTTCATTATTTTTGAGGTTTCTCTGAATCTAATGCATTTGTCCTGTTTTTATTTGCTAGCTATCTTTGGAATTTTATGTGGCTAACTCTCTTTGGATTTCTATGCAGTTTTCCCGCACTCTCATGTGAATTTGCATCAGTTGACGTGAATGATGTGTTGGGAACTGTAAGTTTTATCTTCTAATGTGTTCTTCTCTATTTCAGTAAGATCAAAACTTCTCTTGTTTATTTATTTTACTTTCTATTAACACGGGTTATAAATTGGGTCGTATATATTTATTTGTTGACTTTAGTTTGCTTAAACATAAGTGAAAATAATTTTAAATAAGCTAACTAGTAATGGAAATTTAGCTGATAAAATTTTTCATCAATTTCATGTTATGAAAGGATCTATAGTTTTATAGTAATAGTAGCTCAGTTATCAGAGCTCTAATTGGTAAATTACCTCCAGTTAAGTTATTGCTTAGGAAAATATAATTATCTACATTATATTCCTGTTATTCTTTCCATCATTTCCCCCCCTCCTTTTATTAATGTGTATTTTGCACAAGAACATTCGATTGTTGCCTATGTAGCTTCTTTCATTTTCTACTATTGCAGCCCATCTAATATCTCACTTCTTGTACTTCTGCAATTGTTTGTGGTTTACATATCATTTTATTCTTATTAATAATGTTTCCTCTGATAATATGGCTTGCATTTCAGTTGTTTACTTCTCTTTTTGAAAGCCTCACTGGTCTTTCAACTTCTTGATCTTGTAGAAAAAGCCTCATTCTGTACCTTTGTTTTCAGAACAGGTTGAATATAACAAAAACCATTCGCAAGTTTTCTATAGATCATGGTTTAAGGCCCACTGGTTCTGAGTATCAATCAGCACCATCTCTTAATTTCATAAAGCATGGCGAAGAAGTTGAAGAAGAATATACTGAAGTTTCTGCCACACTTAATCTGTCTAATTTTGACAATTTTGCAAATCAGTAAGCGACCCAATCCCTAATCACAGTCAATCATTTTCCATTGTTGATTTCCTAATTGAAGATTTTTAATGTATGGGTTAATGATTTATTTCCCTTTAACTTATCTCCTACCAGGTATCCAATTTTAGTTGTCAACTTTTATGCCCCATGGTGCTACTGGAGTAAACGGCTGGTACATCTGTTATTACAGTAACTTGTTCCTTAATTGAATTCCATTTATTTTGATTTGACAGCCACGATCAGTTTTTTATTCTATTGAACCCAAAGTCTGTAGAATGCTTGTGCTCCATACATAGTGCCTATATACTATATTTTAGAAACATTGATGCATGTCTTTGCCAATGTGAATGGCACTATTATGGATTAACTCAGTTACTCTGCAGATTCTTGACCTTTTTTCTTTCCTCCTCATTCATGTATAGATTTTCCTTATTTTTGGCGCAATTTTACATTTTCCAGCAAACTCTAGATTTTTAATTAATTTTATACCAATCTTAAGTTGGTGTTTATTGTAAAAATAAAATAAAATAAAAATCTTTCAGTCGTTTTATATGCATCTCACTATTTCTTTCTTACTTTCAGAAAGCATCATGGGAGAAAGCAGCTAGAATAATAAGCAAAAGGTTTGATTTTCTTAATTCTCTTTTTGGGTTACTTCTCTATTTTTGTGCATTTCTTACTTTAAAAAACAGAATTAAAATAAAATCTGTGGATAATTGTCATCCCATTTTGTCAGAAAATTTGCAGCCTTACCAAGACCTACTATCTTAGATATCTTATGAGTGGTTTCATTTAACAGATATGATCCAGAAATAGATGGGCGTATTCTCTTGGGGAAGGTTGATTGCACTGATCAGATGGAGCTGTGCAAGAGGTACATCCAAAATCCATTTTGGCTGCTCTACTCTCATTTTCTGTCGATACGGAATAAGCTTTCTTAACATTTATGAGATTCATATGCTAGTTTTTAGCATTTTATTTATTTATTTATTTATTTATTTTTATGTTTGATTATTTTCTTCTCTACTGATCAGTGCATATATCCTTTCATGAATGTTCAGGCATCATATACAAGCATATCCTTCAATCCGCATATTCCGCAAAGGCAGTGATGTTAGGTAAATAACATATGTCAGTACTATTTATTCTCATTTGGTTTCTTACTTTGATTCAGTGTAATTATGTCAAAGGGTTCTCAGGTTGCTGCTATTCTGTCTTTTTATTGAATGGAATTTTGATTGTATCACTTGTGTATTTCCCCTTTTAGTTATGTTTATGCATGCTGGGTAACTTTGGTTATTGTTTGTAAGAGCTTGTACCTCTCTTTTTCTCTCCAAGAGACATGTGTCCTCAGTATCTTCCACTTAAACACTACACAGTACACAGCTTTGATTAGTTTGTAACTAATTGATATATTGGAGGATTTTACCGTGAAAGCTAGTTTCTGAGGATGAAGAGCTCAAGATGTAAACCCACACTAGTTTCCAGAGCACGATTCCAAGTCCCATCTTCAAACTTACCACTTGGCACGTAACATTAACTGGTCTTTTGTGTCCATAACACAGTGACTTTTACTCAAGCCCATTAGCTTTGCAATCCTCCTAAGCAATCCTTTTCATGTCAGTAGCAGCTCCTTGCTAGGCAGCTCCAACCCCTTTGGTTGATTGCAATTTTAGCAAGCTGCTCTTTCATGCCTGCATACAGAAGTGTGATAACTGGCTTTGATACTCAGTGATAGGTCTATAGGGAGAACTGCACCCAAAAGCTACCTTATGAAGGTGGATACCCAGAGGTCCTTGTAATCCTTATGAGAATGGATGCGCAAGGTCCTTGTAAAGCCATTATGATGTGGTTGGATGCCCCAAGGTTCTTGTACACCTGCATTACCTTTTATGTTTCCAATTTAGGATTCCAAGTCCCACAAAATAGCATGTCCAGAATTCCTTTTTTTTTTTTTTGTAAATATATATATATATATTTTTATTCTTCTATACCGTCTTTTATTATTCTTTTGTTTTTAATTTTTATTTCATGCGCATTTAAAACTGTCAACTTATGAGTCTTTTGAATTAAGAAATCCTGTTCAAATCCTATGTTAATTGACATAGATTGTACATCAACACATTAGCTTTACTAATCTATGTTGTTCAGTATTGTTTCTTTGTATTGAACTACTTAAGAGTGCAACTTCTGAAATGTAAGTTGTTGTGCTGTTCATATAATCCCATTTCGTGCATCATATTCTGTGCCGTGCATGTCTCCAAGGAATTATTTTGTGGAAGTACTGTATGCTTTCTTTTTTCTGCAGTATTCTCATTTTCAGTCTTAATACTCTTACAGAGATGATCATGGACAGCATGAACATGAATCTTATTATGGAGATCGAGATACAGAGAGTCTGGTCAAAGTAA
Organism: Cardiospermum halicacabum; assembly: GCA_031304145.1. Lineage (NCBI taxonomy): Eukaryota > Viridiplantae > Streptophyta > Magnoliopsida > Sapindales > Sapindaceae > Cardiospermum > Cardiospermum halicacabum. The sequence goes on along the minus strand of CM062389.1, from coordinate 30,384,717 downwards.
GCATACCTCTATTTGAAATTTTGTAGCCAGAATGTGGGCTAACTGAATATTTTGTTCCTCAGATGTTGATAAAATTGGTAGCACCTATTCCGTTGGAGCAGCACTCCCAGAAACTAGCTTTGGAGGACAAACACAACAATACAGCAGGGGCAGCCAAAAGACCTGCTCCGTTGACAGGAGGATGTAGAATTGAAGGTTATGTGCGTGTTAAAAAGGTAAAAGTTATGTAAGCAGACTACGCAAAAGTATTTCAGAAAAACTTAAATGAAAGAGTTAAAGAATGCGATACACTAGGAATAGACAGATGTTTTGCTGAACTGTAGAAATGAGATATGAAACTTTTCTGGTACTCCGCAGGTCCCTGGTTACCTTATATTCTCAGCACACTCAGGAGCTCATTCTTTTGATACTACTGAGATGAACATGTCTCATGTCATACACCATCTTTCATTTGGTCGGAAGATTCAACCACAGGTGATGAGTGATATCCAGAAAGTGATACCTTACCTTGGTGGGAGCCACGACAGGCTGAATGGACGGTCATTCATCAACGAGCATGGAATCGGTGCTAATGTTACTGTAAGTCAGACTCTTACTTTGGTCCTTGTTATTCATAGTCATCGTTGAGTAAATTACAATTGGAGAATATTTTTGGTTCAAAGAGATTTTGTTTACCCTCTGAGATATTTGTTTTAGTTCTTTTCTCCCCTCCATTTTTCTTATTTATTTATTTATTTATAGGAAAAGCACTACAATCTCTTCTAATTTCCATATTGGAAAAGTGGAAATACACTGTATGTGATTGTGAAAGCAACATGAAGCTGAAAATTAAATAGATCCTTTTATTCTAGATATCATGTTATTTAATTCTCTAACACATTGGCTCAGTAGTAGTTTTATATCTCTTTGGATGAATTTTAATGAACCTTTCCGCTGACCACTATCTTGAGTTTTATGTTTTCTGACTTATTGTTGAAATTCGCAGATAGAGCATTATCTTCAAATCGTCAAGACTGAGGTGGTAATTCGTAGAAGATCATTTGGTGAAATTTCACTACTCGAAGAGTATGAGTACACAGCCCACAGCAGCTTGACCCAGAGTGTATATATACCGGCCACCAAATTCCATATTGAGCTTTCACCAATGCAGGTAATAGTAGTAACCAAGTCAAATCATTATATAATCTTCCTTGATCAACTCTAAAATGAAAAAGAAGAAAACAAAAGGTCTAATATCATTCTATATAGGTTATCGTGACAGAAGTTCCAAAGTCATTCGCTCACTTCATCACAAACGTCTGCGCTATAGTTGGGGGAGTTTTCACGGTTTGTGTTCCACGCACATGGCTCTGGCTCTTTAACTTTTACCATAAAATTGTAATACTGATGTACTAAAACCGTTCTATCCATGGATTTCAGGTGGCTGGGATTTTGGATTCAATTTTGCACAACACAATTAGATTGATGAAAAAGGTGGAACTAGGCAAGAATTTTTGATAGAAAGGTGAAATTTCATTACAATGTAAAGATTTCAAAATTTTCCATACTCATTTACATAGCTAGGATCTTCTTCTGATAACAGTTAAGATATCACCAAACTGAGAATACCATAATACTTTGCTTATTATGGTGCCTGAAATTTCTTCTCCGAATTGATTTTTCGATATAGAGTCTAATTTCGATATAGATAATTTATTTTCAATTGATTGTTTTTACCTTAGTTGTTGAGATCTTTACTTTCTTAAAGTTCATTTTGGGTCTCCAAGCTAAAAGCATGAAATCAATTTTGTATAGTATTTATACATATATACACACAATAGAAAAATCCATTTATTCCTTTAGTATACAAACTCACACCAAAGATGACTTATTCTGTAAACCATGAACAAATCAAGAGCCCTGAACAAAAGAATAATACAATTTAAAAAAAATAATATAAAAAAATCACCAAACACAAACAAACAATCCTTTTTAACACCATCAGAGTGCTAGGAGGATAGGTGAAGCAGCAAACACTGCTCCAATAATGGAACTTAGAAGACTGAAAGAGCTAGAAGGAGCTGCATTTGGTGTAGATTCGGGAGCTGGAGTCGGCGTCGCCGGATACTCTACTGTTCCGGTGGGTGGAGTGTAATCTGCAGCCGGAGCTGGTGCTGGTACTGCAGTGGCTGATGGTGGTGGACTATAAGTACTAGAAGTTCTGTTTGCCATGACAATCACCACCAGCTTCTGATTCTTCAAGCAGTTGTCTTTATTGCCACTGATGAAGTAATACGCCCCGGAATGATTGAACGTGAAGACTGTGTGGCCGTCTGTGAATTTCGCTGTTGGCGCGTCTGTGGTGCAGTTGCTGTAAGCCTCTCTGGTCACTTGAAGCACTGAATCTTGATCTGCTTTGTAGTTAAACACTACAATACAACACAAAACGCATAAGCAAAAACTAATGAAAAACAAAATGTTGTGTATAGAAACAGTCTTACCTAGAGAGTCACCAATCTGGAACCTCATTTTCTCAGCCCATTGATTGAAATTAGCAGATAAGTTACCAGAACCAGCACTCCATTGACCATTGCCTCCAAGTTGAAACTCTCTTGCATTAGTCTTTTGTAGAATCAATAACATGACACAGAGAAACCCAATTGAATTGTATCTCAGCATCTGACCAGACATTTTAGCAGATGAAATTTGAGTCCGAGATTGTGAGGAAATGTTGTGCACTTGAGGGGGGTTTTGTAGGCAGCAACTTTACAAGCAGTGGCAGAGAAGCTTTTGTTGCTTTTGTTTTTGTTATATTCTTTTCCTCCTTTTGGTTTCTTGGGTTGCAGTGCAAAGCATATGTGCCTGTACTTGGCTTGTTGAATAAGGTCATTAGATATTGAACTCGTAAAAGATAATGATCGACATATGGAGAGAAGAGTCATGACTATGACTCAGAGCTTGTTTGAATAAACTGACTTTTAACTTTTAAAAATTGTTATATGGGGGTTTGAATTCAATAACTATAAGAAGAGTTGATGACCTCTCCAAAAGGAAAAGTACTAGTCATTTTCAAAAAGTTGGTAATTCTACCCTTCTCTAAATGTGTTTTGGAAATATTTAAACATCATTCAAAACAGTTTTCAGAAGTTCAAAAGTTAAAAGTTAAACTATTCAACTACATCAACTATACCATGATAACTTACCTAAGTTTAATAGTCAAAAATGATAAAACTAACCCACTTTAAAGATCAAAATGATGTTTTAGCAAAAGATGGGATCTATACTTTGCTTAGCAACCATCAAGAATATCCATAGCTTGTGTTTCTGGGTTTGAAGAACAGTGAAATATATTTGATAAACAATAGTGTAACCTTTATGTGTGTGTCCATACTTCATATACATCAAAGTTTAGTATTGACACTTCTCCAATTTCCATTATCTAATCTGATCTCGTGAAAAATATCTAAGCAAGGATTAATAAATCTAAACAATCTTGTAGAACCACTGTCACTGTCCATTTTTTGCCAACTAAGCTATCTACATAATGCACTCACTTTAGTTTTAGAAGTTACAGATTTTCTCACTTTTGTCTGAACAATCAATGTTGTCATCATCATAATAATTAAATAGCAACTTTAATCATTCTTACTAGTTGGTGTTGAAAAAATCTCTATGGTTGGCTTTGAACTGCTCCTCCACCCAATTCAACCTAATTAATTAAGAATAACGTTTGAGACACGCGCGACATGAAGCGAGTGTAAAAGAAGCTAAATTTAGGTGTCCAGGTGGATTAAGACTCGACCCACATCTCATAATTGCCGCGAAAATGATGAACACCAACCAACTTCAGTGATCACGCGCTGTTCACGCACACTTAACATCTCTGAAACACAATATAATTTATTTTAAAATAATTATATACTAAAATAATTTATTTTAACAATATATTTTTTTATTATTTAATATATTTACAATAAATTATCATGATATTAAAAATATTAAAGTAACCAATTTCAAAATTTAAATATTTAAATTAAAAATTTTAAAATATGATTAATTTCATAAATTTCTAATAAAAAAATTAATTTTATTATTTATATTTTTAAGTTATTCACTTCAATATATGTATGTATAGGAATTTTTTTCTTAAAAAAGAAAAGCAAAAAAAATCTTTTTGTTCCATTAATAGATGAAATTTTATTAAATAATAGTTAATTTAAAAAACAAATGGTCAGGAAAGCTCTGAAAAATGAAAAAGAAAATGAGAAGTGAAAATAAGTTTACTAATTACAGACCAATAAAAGAAGAGAAATTGAAAGACAAAGAGGGGTATTGAATCAAACAAACGCATTGACCGGCCTGCGGTCGTGTGGAGACACAGAGCATAAGATTTCATCCCCCACCATCATCAAAACTCCATTGACAACTCCATATAACTAATCTACCTTCAAATCATTTCGTAAACTGTGCCATATACCACTCTTTTCCGTATCCATTTTTGTTTCTGATTCATTTACTCATATAGCTGGACTTTTTTTTTTCACCTGGTCATTTCTCTGCAATCCCATCATCTTGGATTCTTCTCTCAAAAGGGTTTCTAAATTTATCATTTGATTGATTTTTTTTGTGAGGAGGGGTGTCAAAGTTTTGTTTTTTAAGATTTTTTGTTGTGGTTGCTGTTGTTGTAATATAAATGTGGGGAGCACCTGCAGAGTCTGCTGATGGTTACTATGAGGTCCGGGCTGAATGCACTGATGTGCCCAAGTCCAAATTCAAAATCAGGGTTTGTGATCTTTTGCTTGATTTATATGTTGTGTTTTTTTATGTTTTGGGTTTGGGTTTTTTTTTTTTTTTTTTTTTTTTTTGTGATTTGAGCTGAATTTGGTTGTTTGATTTATTGAAATGTGTTTGGGGATTACTGTGATGTGATGTTGTTGGGAAAATTTTGTTCTTTCTTATTGGTTTTGGAGAATGAATTGTTTGAAATGGAAACCTTTGGGTGATTTGGAAGGACATGTTTGATAACTGGATGGTTGACAAGGTCAGATCTGAGGAAGTTTGGTGTTATTGGATCTGCATTATGAAGCTGAAAATGAGAAATGAAATCCTTTTGTGTTTGATTATTGGATTGCTATTTGCAGTGTTTGTTATTAGGTTTTTCAATTTGGTAAGTTTATGTGATTGTGGTGGGTAATGAACTTTTTTTTTTTTTTTTCCTGCAGCCTGGTAAAACATTAAGTGCTAGGAAATGGCATGCTGCATTTTCTCCAGATGGGCAATTGGATTTAGGCAAAACTCTTGGTCGGATCCAACGTGGGGTAAGTTTATGTTTAACTATGCAAAAGCTGCCTGCAACTATGATTCAACATATTCTGCATGGTAGTGTTTAAATTGAAAGGTTGGCTCCAGAATTTTAAGTATTTGATTTGATGTGTACTATATACGCCCTCCAATTTCAACTTTGAGGATTGGCTCATAGGATTGTACTGTTTTTCCTGACAACATGATGCTTTACTTACTTGAATACTTAATTCTCGTTGCTAACTTGTTTTATATATATTTGTCACATTAGGGGATCCACCCATCAATTAGAGGTGAAGTATGGGAGTTTCTACTGGGTTGTTTTGACCCTAAGAGCACATTTGAAGAACGGGAACAGATAAGGAGAAAACGGAGGTAATCCATTTTCATTTATTTTACTGAAGCTATAGTATTACTGAAGGTCAGTATAATAGCCTTTCTATCCATGTCCGAATAATGCAAATGTAGAGAGTTTTTAGTGCGTCTTTTCAGCTCAATACTAAGATGAAGGAATGTTAACCATCTTCAATCCGTTTCTATTAATCAATAAGAACATTATTTATGATGAGATTACCCAAATAAATTTTTGGGAATGTTAGTGTTGATCTCTTGATTCTATTGATAGCAACATAAATTATCTTATCATGAAACTTTCCTACCTGATGATGCAATGATGAAGTTGAATTGACTGATAATTTATGACCGGGGAACTACTAGCTCTAGAAAGACGTTACTATGTTGGTAACAATTATGTCAAAATGATTGTATACTCTCAGCAGCTACAGTATTGCATATTTAAATAAACTTTTGCTGTCCAATCACAAGAATCATTTCTGCTACCTCTTTCAATATGAAGAAACAATTAGTTGAGTGGGGTTTCTTTTACTCATTCAGGGTACAATACATTAAGTGGAAAGAAGAATGTTCCGAAGTTTTCCCTGTTGTAGGAAGTGGTAAATTTATCACTGCACCAGTTATCACCGAAGAAGGCCAGCCTATTCAAGATCCTATAGTGCTTCAACAAACGAATTCAGGTAAGAAATTGGCGTACCTTAGCAAGAGAATGTCAAATGATCTGTGATTTGTTGTGTACTTATCCCTGGATTTTTTAGGTATTCATGGTTCCATATCACAAATGGTGAAGAAGCTTCTTAACAAAGGTCCTTTGGACAAGAAAATTATTGACTGGATGTTAACACTACATCAAATAGGTCAACTTCAGACACTATTGCTCTTATTTTTAATCAAATTTACAATTTCTTCTTATTTTGATCCTCTAATTTAATTAGCATATACTGATTATTCATTGCCTTTTACTATAGGTCTTGATGTGGCTCGCACTGACAGAACACTGGTGTTCTATGAGAAGCAAGACAACTTGGCAAAGCTTTGGGATATTCTTGCTGTTTATGCATGGATTGATACAGATGTTGGCTACTGCCAAGGTGAAAATTTATATTAACCCCTTTCCCTTTGGATTTATAAATGAAAAGTATACTACTTTCTCTATCATTCAGTTTAGACTTGTCTACTACTTATATTGGGGATTTTTTTTGAGAAGTGAACAAAACGATATTGGAAAGACCTTTCTTTAACTGATTAATAGTGAGGAATTTATCAAGTTGTAGCATTTTGTTTGGCAGCCTGGTATATTATTACCTTTAGGTGTTCCTCTCTGCCACTGAAATGCTTTCATATACCTAAATCTACATTTCAAAATAGAAATGAACTTGTGATGTAAAAGCTGAACATATTGCTTTCATGGTCTTATCCAAGAATATTTGAGTGTAGTACACTCAGCATGTGTTCATAGTCTATACCACCGTTTGTATGTTTATTTATCATTTACTCCAGGCCATGGTACGCTATGGCTATTGAGTGTAACGATAGTTTTTTCCTTAATTCATTTGCAATTGAGTAACATTCTGTTTCTGAACTTGCAATATTGCTCAACAGGAATGAGTGATCTTTGTTCTCCAATGATAATTCTTCTAGATGATGAAGCCGATTCATTTTGGTGCTTTGAGCGTCTGATGCGCAGATTGGTACATGTTAATCTTATAGTTATTTTCTTCCTTTTTTGTCAGATGGCATGAACTTTCAATTTTTACATGGTATATTAAGTCGATACATAAAAATTTCAAAGTTCCTACTGAATGAAATGCTTATTGATGATGTCGTTGTGGTCTTCAGCAATATCTCTTCTTTGTATCTTTTACTATCTACTTGTTGCTGATTAAGTCAATTCAAAATTCTTTTGACATATGTTCTCCAATATCAAAAGCGAGGAAATTTCAGATGCACTGAGGACTCTGTTGGGGTGGAGGCACAACTGGGTAATTTGGCAGCTGTAACTCAAGTTATTGACCCAAAACTTCATAACCACTTAGGTATCTATATCAGTCTCATGAATATTTAACCTTGATCATTTTGTGCTCATTTTATTAGTAGCTCCTAATGCTTCTTTTGGGAAATAAAATGCTGATAACATAACTAGAGGAAGAGCTTTGATCTTTGACTTCCTTGCTTTAGTTATAATATTGTGTCGTGTCTAATAGTCCATGTATGATATTGAACCACAGAAACACTAGGTGGAGGAGATTATCTATTTGCTGTCAGAATGCTTATGGTCTTGTTCCGTAGAGAATTTTCATTTTGCGACTCATTGTATCTCTGGGAGGTATGACGCGCTTCCCTATTCTATTTTCCCTTTCCCATTTACGACTTTCGTTTCCTTAACACAGAAGCTGAATTTGTTTCATGTTGTTCTCGTCTCTTCAGATGATGTGGGCTCTCGAATATGATCCTGAACTGTTTTTTCTGTATGAAGAGGCTGACTCAACTGATGAGAAATCTGAAGCAGCAGCTAAAAGAGCAAAATCTATCCGGCAGTATGGAAAGTTTGAGAGAGAGAATATGAAAAATGGGAAAGATGCGCACACGCCATTACCCATTTCCGTTTTCCTTGTTGCCAGTGTCTTGAAAGATAAGAGCTCTAAATTACAGCAAGAAGCACGTGGACTGGACGATGTAGTTAAGGTTAGCCTGATTATTGGGTGTCTCTTTTATAATCTGCATAATTTGCCTGTTAGAACTGGAGAACTTATAAATTTGAGTCCAGAAACCAACGTGCTCTTGACATTAACCTGAAACTGTGTCGCTTTCTGTTGGTTCCAATGATCATATTTGCATAAAGTGTGTAAAATATCAAGAGTTGTCCACACGGGTTGACTGTTAACCATCTTCTTCACACATTCTGTTCATAGATGTCAAATCCGCATCATTATTTCATTCTTAACCTTTCATGCCAATCCAGATTGATATATTCTCTCTTCTTTCATACTTTTCAGATATTGAATGACATCACTGGAAACTTAGATGCGAAAAAAGCATGCTCCGGAGCTATGAAACTCCACAAGAAATACTTGAAAAAGGTATGCACTTTCATCCCACACTCTCATATTTCACTTTCAAGTCTTCATTTCAGATGTAAACTTTCCACTACAACAATAGCTGACCCCTAAATTTCCCAATCACAGGAAAAAGAAACGAAAAAGTAAAAGCTTCATCAGACTGGTAGACGAAAATGTATGTTATCTATTTATGCTCCTTGTTCATTCCCTCTTCACATCACACCATCTTCCTTCCATCTCAAACTCATAAAATTTCCAGTGAAGCTTGTGCTAATCATGAAATAATGGGATTTTTTAATTTTCAATTCAAGGAGAGATCATTCTTTCATGAAAATTTTGGGTCAGCGATTGATGGATTGATACTGGAAACTTCATATGAAGAAACAAGTTCTCCTTGGCAAGTAATTGATGTAATTTATAAGCTGTCTTTGTAATTGTATATGCAAAACATTTGTTTCTAATCACGATAAGAATCAATAATACACTTTTTTTTGGTTTGTAATCTGTCAAAATAATACTCAAACTTATACGGCTCTCACCTGTATTTGTATATCATATATACTATATTTATACAATTCGACAAATTTGTTCACATATCTTATCTTGTCAGGAAGAAGAATACCTATATATTTGCAGTTTTTAAAACTGATGTTGCTTGTCTATCTGCACTGAGTTTTTCCTTTGGCTGGCGATGTTCCTACAGATGATTGTGAGATATGGAGATTGATGAGATGTTGATAAGACATTCTTAACATATGGATGATGACATGTTTAAGAGTTTTGGTTCTATGTTTCATTATTCTGGTCGGATGTTATGTACATTTCATGTTGGAAATTTAACTTATGAATGCTTTTCTTTTGTGTCAGCAAAAAGAAACAAAAGTAATCTTTTCTGATACTAAAAAGAAAAAAAAAAATACATATATCTTAAAGGGGTTTTGTGAAGATATTACTAAAGGCTGCATCTTCATGCAAAGGAAATGAAAAATGCCTGCTCAACCTGTCAGGATGATTTTAATTCACATTTATTATGTTTTTATTTTTATATAGGAATCATTAAAGTCAAATGAGAAGAGAGAGACCCACTAAAGTCATTTCTTAAAATGGTATTTTCTGTCATTTTCATAAGAATGATGAGGTTGTTTGAAAGTAATATTTCCTCTATTTTTTTTAAATCGATATACTTTCTCCATTTGGGATGATTTATTAAAGAACAATCAAATTACTTGTAAAAAAGAAAACAAAAAATAACATTACTTAATGAAGTTACAATAAATGTAGTCATTTAAAAAAAAATTAAAAGTAAAGGAGGAAGTAATATAAAAGAGATGGGAGAGTTTATGGAAAAATTTAATAGAAGGATAATGAGTCTCTATTAAGGAGGGATATTTAGTACCATAAATAGCCATTAACCATAATTGATTATCATGGATTATCATAAGTATACCATACAACCATTACAAATAGCTACAACTAGTGGCAGAGCTAGGAGCTCAACTTTGATAGGACATTGCAGCACTGCAGTTCACCAAAAATTCGGCAGAATCTCCCCTATAATACGGACATATTTAAATATTATAATCTGTTTATCAAATATAATACATTAAACACAATTGTATTGATCATATACCAAGCAAAATACATCCTACACAATTGCATTCATAATACATCCTATAAAATACATCTAACATTTTATTTATCTACTATAAAAGAACGAGGAAGAACTCTAAACGGTGTCAAAAAAAAATTCGAGAAGCCATGAAGTAAACAAAATCAATGATCTTTGTCGAGTTAGTTATCAAGATTGTTACTGAGGAGGAAGCTCGACAATGTCTGAAGAAAATTGGGATAGAGCAACTTGTCGAGTTTAACATCGAGACTGCTGCCAAACTTGAAGCTTGACAACTCTACTAAAGTTTGAGAAAAAAAAAAAAAGTAGTTGAAAGTCATTTTCATGAAAGGCTTGTCTTGTAATATAAATATTAAACTTTACCTCCAAAATGAGTCTTTTTCATTTTGAAAATTTAGATAGTTTGTAAAGAAATAGAGATCTTTTATTCTTAATTTTCTCTCAAATTCTAGAAGAAATTTTTGATGAAGAAATGTTAAATGGATGCATGAATCTTCAAGGCTCAAGACTCTAAATCCATCATTTACAATACTAGTTTCATTTTTTCCCTTACTCATTTCATTCCTTACTTGAATTTAAATATGGAATTCTTGTTGGTTCATGTTAATATTTGTCTAGGTATAGTAGGCTAGACTTTATGTGATCGAGTTTTTATAGATCAAAGTAGATCTTGTTATTCTAGAGCTTTTGATGTGCTTGAATGGTAAATTTATGAATATTGCTTGTTTGAGTGTTTAACTTCTTAGTTCAATAGATGAAAATTGATTGATACATGGATTTGATCTTCATTGATACAGTTATGTTGAGATTAGATTCAAGAAAATTGAGTGATTGGTTTAATACTAGATATAGTGAGTACTAATTTTGAAAGTAACAGAGTTTCACAGGTAGAGACAATAAAATGGAAGCCATGATTATCTGCTTATTATATTCATTCAAAATGATAGTTAAATACATAAAAGCTTCTTGGAGAAGATAGATTAGTGAAAGTACAACTAATCTCTTACACCAAATATGGTTCAGCTTAATGAGTACAACAAAAAAATACAAAAGTATGGCTGCAGCAGATTGCTAGTTTCCAAGATAAAACTCATTATTCTAACACTCCTCCTTGAGTTTTTTTCTTGGACACTCCAAGCTTAACCCTAAGTTCTTCAAACTTGTTCTTGGATAAAGATTTAGTTAGAATATCAGCCACTTGAACATTTGAACTGCAGTGAATCAAATGAACTTCACCATTCTTCTCTGCTTCTCTAAGAACATGATATTTAACTATGATATGTTTAGTTCTTCCATGCTGTACTAGATTGTTCGCAATGGCTATTGCTGATTTGTTGTCAACATAAATTGGAGTAGCTTTCTCTTGAACTATTCCCAAGTCTTCCAAGATTTTCCTCAACCAAATGGCATGATTAGCAGCTGCTGCAGTTGATATATATTCAGCTTCGGCTGTTGATTGTGCAATAACATCCTGCTTCTTTGAGTTCCAACTGAAGACACCTGATCCAAAAGAAAACACAAAAGCTGATGTGCTTTTAGAATCTTCAACACTACTAGCCCAATCACTGTCAGAGAACCCAACAAGTTCATCACATTCGTCTCTCAAATACCATATACCAAGGTCTGCAGAACCTTTGAGATATTTGAGAACCCTCTGCTCCAAAATGTTTTTGACTAGGAGCTTGCATGAACCTTGATAACAAACTTGCAGAAAACATAACATCAGGCCTAGTAGCTGTCAAATACAAGAGATTGCCAATCAAACTCCTGTAAATTCTTGCTTCAAACTTCTCAGCATCATTATCTCTGCACAATTTTTCATTGACAACTAATGGAGTAGTCGCAGATTTGCAATTTTCCATTTTAAACTTCCTTAAGACATCAGCAACATATTTCTGCTGAGAGAGGAAGATACCAGCAGCACATTGATGAACTTCCATACCTAGAAAGTAACTTATCTCACCAAGATCAGACATATCAAACACTTCATCATTTCTTTAAACTGCTGCACCAATTGGAAATTTCCACCAGTTACAAGCAAGTCATCAACATAGATAGAAAGGATAATTTGATCACTATTTTCAAAAGACTTCACATACAAAGTAGCTTCAATTTCACTTCTCTTGAATCCATGGCTTACCAGATGAGAGTCAATTCTAGTGTACCAAGCTCTTGGTGCTTGCTTGAGACCGTACAAAGCCTTTTTCAGCTTGTAAACAAAATCTGCAGTCTGAAACATGAAAACCATTAGGTTGCTCAACATATATTTCCTCTTGCAGCAAGCCATTCAGAAAAGCTGATTTTACATCAAGGTGATACAACTTCTAACCCATTTTTGCTGCTAAAGCTACCAATAATCTTATAGTATCATGTCTAGCTACCGGAGCAAAGGTGTCACCATAATCAACACCTGGAAGTTGAGCAAATCCTTTTACTACCAACCTTGCTTTATGCTTGAAGATTGACCCATCAAAATTCAGCTTGGTTCTATACACCCATTTGACACCCAAAACAGCTTTGTGAGATGGTCTTGGAGTGAGCTCCCAAGTTTCGTTCTTGGTAATCACGTCAATCTCCTCCTTCATTGCAAGATTCCACTCTTCAAACCTTGAAGCTTCTTCAAAGTCTGCAGGTTTATCAACGGCTAAATTACATCTCTCATATATTTTAGCTAATGACCTGGTTTTGAGAGCTGGAGAATCGGCAGTAGGATCATCATCTGACTGTAGTTCTATATGAGAAGTAGTGCTTTGATCATCACTTTTTGAATTTGGAATATGATCACAACGGTGAGTTGTCTCTACTTCACCTTTCTCCCAATTCAAAATGCATGTTCATCCACTTGTACATCTCTACACACTTCAACTTTCTTTCTTCTCAAATTATAGATTCTATATCCCTTTGCTTGTGCAGCATACCCCAAAAAGATACCAACATCTGCTTTGTCATCTAATTTTCCTCTTTTTGTAGCTGGAATATGACAATAGCAAATGGAGCCAAATACCTTCAAATGCTTTGCTGAAGGTTTCACACCACTCCATGCCTCAATTGGAGTCATCTCTTTCACTGATTTTGTTGGCAACCTGTTCAAAAGGTAAACAGCAGTGCAAACTGCTTCAGCCCAAAAACTTTTTGGAAGCTTTTTTTTTTGCTAACATACATCTTGCCATCTCCATTACAGTCCTATTTTTCCGTTCGGATACACCGTTTTGCTCTGGAGAGTAGCTTACAGTGAATTGATGATGAATGCCACAATCATCGCAGAACTTGTCAAACTCGTTCGATTTATACTCTGTTCCATTATCAGACCTCAAAGTCTTGATTTCACACTCACATTGCTTCTCCACCAGTTTCTTGAATTTCTTGAAAACTGAGAAGACTTGTGCCTTACTTGAGAGAAAATAAACCCAAGTCATCCTTGTGAAATCATCAATGAACAAGATGAAATATCGGTTTTGACTTAGTGAACACACACTCATCGGACCACAAACATTAGTGTGGATGAGATCAAGTTTCTTTGATGCTCTTTGAACCCCTTCTGTAGGAAAACGTTGTCTATGAATCTTTCCAATTTGACAAGCACCACAGACACCTTCACTTTCAACCACAAGAGGCATTTCTTTAACTGTCACGTCCGTAATCTGGGGCTATTCGTCTGTTTAATTTTGAAATTTTTCTTAATTTTTGTTTATTTTCATTTTAAGGGTAAAATGGGCATTTTTGTAAAACGTTGACTTTTTCGATTTGACCAAATGATTTGATTAAGTTGACTTTGGGTTGGTTTTGAAAACAATGTGATGCTTGTGTTATATTTGTAATTATTTTTCATATGGGGTTATTTTTAATTAAAGTGAAAACATGTAGGTTTATGGCGATATTTGCCACCCATATAAAAATGAAAAGAAGGGTTTTTGATTCATTATTTACAAAATCTAGAGAAGTCACTTTTACGTATTCTCACTTTTCTCTCAAACCAAGAAACATTTCCACGTATTTCAAAGCCACGATTTTCAAAGTTTGCAATTGGATTTTTGTGTTGCCTTGATTTCTTCACATCTAGGTAATAAATCCTTTCTCTTCTTGTTTTTAATTAACTTTTAATTGATTTGGGGATTTTATCTATAATTAGGGTTTGATGATTTGATGTTGTTTTGCTACAAATTGATTTAGGGATTTCGTTTCTAATAGAATGAGTTTTGAAACCCGTGAAGTTGATTTCATGATTTGGGTATATTGGGTTTAAATCGATTTTAATTGCTTTTTGGGTATAAATCCTAACTTTTGTGAATTGGGAATTTATGAATTATTCTTGATTTGGTGTAGACCAAGTTGGGGATTGTCAACCGGAGTAATTTCAGTGGTATTTGGGATTAGCGAATAAGGTTAGTAGCCGTGTTTACGCCCTCACGTTTGTTTGTTTTTGGTTTTTTGCTTGTATGAAAGTTGACTAAATTTATACAAGACGAATTCTGATTTGAATGGCTTAAATTGTTGCATTGATATAAATTGTTGGGAATATTGCTGCCATATTATTTTGTTCATGATCGGACATATGAATTTGTGTCAATATTTGTTTGCTATCTGTCTGCTATCTGAAATCTGAATTTTGTAATCTGCTAGAGTCCTGTCCTAAGGTTAGTACGATAAGACCAGCATGCTGTTAGGGAAACTAGATGTATACATCGATGCGCGAAAGCGTATGGCCTTGATTGCCAACCACTTTATGGATGCGACGGTATCATTTCTGGAGCTTGGCTCATTTCTGGATGCGACGACATCATCTCTGGGATCTTTGATCCATCTCTGAGGGTTTAACCCTATCTGTCTGTTTTGTTCCCGATTTTGTTATTAGACTACGGACAGGCCTGGTAAGTTAAACACCTAAACGATTTGGGTAATCTGAAACTCTGTGATAATGATATGTCGCTGCTTCTGGTTATGTGTTGGATATGTTTTGGTTTGATTCCGGCTGCTACTAGTTGTTTTCTTTTGGGTTCTAACATTGGGCAGTGTATAATATGACTCCTAACCGGCAATTAGTGCTAGGATTAGACCCAATTGGATAGCTAGACTTTGATTTGGCGAGCGACATAACTTGAAATAGGCTTAAAATGTGCCCAGGGTCCGTAACCGGTCTGTTTACCGGACTAGTTACCGGATTATCACTTAAAACTGGAAAACTGGACATAGGATAGTCTCTGGACGAACTCCTTACCGAGCTGGTTACCGAAATACAATTCGGTCAGACTTGAGATCATTAGATTCACTCTCTGGACGAATTACTTACCGAATAAGTTACCGAACTGTAGTTCGGTATGAACCTTCGAAGACTGTTCAACCTCTCTGACCGAACTCTTCACCGAGCTAGGTACCGAATTACAATTCGGCATGTCTGAGAGACTTGAAACTCTCTGACCGAGCTTCATACCGGAATAGAAACTGAACTGTCACTTAAACTTTCATTGGATTCGTATAATTGCTCTCTGACCGAATAGCTTACCGGAATGTCTACCGAACTATAATTCGGTAAGTCTGGTAATGCTCTCTGACCGAATAACCTGTCGAACTGCTTACCGAACTACTATTCGGTTACGGTCTTCCTTCTGAAAATAATTTGATATCTGTTAAGCCCTTTTTAGTCGGTAATTGAAATAATATGTAATCACTTATCCTAGATCACTTAAAGGGGATTGTATTTGGGATAACTTGTTTGATAATCAACTTGTTTGTTTCTGTTTGTACCCTTGGTTGTTAACTAACTTGCATTTGTGCATGACATACTATCCTGTTTAATAAGACGCATCTGTATGTGTTTGTTGGGCATTGACTTACTAACCAGACATCGATAGTCTGACCATTCGTTATTTCTATTTTTGTTTTGTATGTTTTGAACCCTTTTTAGGAATGGAATTGCTGAGTTCAGACAGTCAGGTGGGATAGCAGGATATCACTAGCATCAAGCATTCACATGGCATCTTCTTCAGATTTGGATTTCATATCAGTTTATTTTGTTGGATTTATTTTTGTATTTTGAACCCGCTGCACATGTTTTGGATTTGTTTTCAGATTAAGTACACTTGGGATATTTTTTATGTAATTGTCTTTCATTTGGAACTTGTAGTTCAACTACAATTTGGTTTTGGAATTATTTCGAACTATTTGAATTTGGATCTATAATAACTGTCTTTCAGATTTGAATATGATTTGTATTTATCTGTTTAATTGTTATTTGTATGTGTGTATTTTGTCTCCGCAAGTGACATCCGGTCTCCGCGTTCCCTTTCCGTCAGGGCGGGGGTTCGGGTGTTACATTAACCATGTCATTCATTTGCATAAATTTCAAAGAATTGACATTGAAATGGCCAAATCTTCTATGCCAAAGCCATGTATCTACTCTCTTGACAACAAAAGCATGTTGATCAATGCATTTCAAGTTGAGAATATAGCTGTTGTTGAGCTTTCTAACCTTAGCTATTTCCACATTAGAAGCATCATAAATATGACAAAAATTGTTTTTGAATAGAACAGAGTAATCTTTGTTTTGCATTTGAGCAACACTGAGCAAGTTCTGATCTAAGCTTAGTATATATAAAACATCTGAGATTAGTTTGATACCTTGCTTAGTTTGAACTGAGATTATTCCCTTGCCTTCAGCTTCTACTACTGCTCCATTTCCCAACTTCACTTTAGTTTTGTAACTCTTGTCAAATTTATGGAAGAGACTTTGATCTTTGGTCATATGACTAGTGCATCCACTGTCAATGTACCACATGTTGTTTCCTGAACTTTGAAGGTTTTGAGACATCATGAACAGATGACTCTCGTGCTGGTTTTGATTCTCAACAAAGTTGGCATGTTGCTGACTGGATGGTTGTTGATTCTCCTGATTTGGACTTCTTCTCTGCCTGCAAAATCTGTCAATGTGACCAATCTTCTTACAAGTTTTACATGTAGCTTTCTTCCAACATTTGCTCTCTGGATGATTGGTCTTTTTACATGTACCACAAGGAGGAAACTTTCCAACTTTACCACATTCTTTAACATTATCAGCTTGTTTGCCTTTTTATGCAGAAATCTGGTTGTTTGTCTTTGAAGATGAAGCAACTTGTTTTCTTTTTTGTTTGACAAAGAAAGCCTTTTCAGATGATCCTTCAGTTCTTATATTAACTATTTTCTCTTGTGCTTGAAGCTTGCTTATAAGCTCTGCTATAGAGAGATCTTCCTAGTCGTATGTTTCTTGAATCACCGAAATCTTTGCTTCGAACTTCTCCGGAAGGCCGATCATCATTTTCTCCACAACTCTCTGATCTTTGAACTCTCCTCCTAGGAGTCTGATTTGGTTGACCAGATTCATCACCTTCGTGGAGTATTCTTTTACGATTTCATCAAACTCAAACTCTCTTTTAAGAGTTAACAGTTTCACACCTCTAACCTTCTCACTGCCAGCATACTCCTCCTTAAGATAATCCCAAGCCTTTTTTGTAGTTTTGAAACTCACCAATCTTGAAAATATGTCTTCAGATACAGCTGAATGGAGAAAAAATAAGGCTTTGAAGTTCTTCATGGTACTCTCTGAGTGTTGTTTGATTTGTTGCAAAGTTGGATCTGCAGGTAAAGGAACCTTCTCATACCCATTCTCTACTGTCTCTCAAAGGTCATAAGCAAGTAGAAAAGACTCCATTCTCACTGCCTAATAATCATAATTTTCTCCAACAAAAACAGGAGGTGGAGGCAGATTCACCTTTGAAGCCATAATAGAACTCAAGTGTTTGGAGTGTGTATCCCCCACTCACTTCTCACAGCCCCTTAAGAAGATATAAGCTCTGATACCACTGTTGAAAGTGACAGAGTTTCACAAGCAGAGACAATAAAATGGAAGCCAAGATGATCTGCTTATCATATTCATTCAAAATGATAGTTAAATACATGAAAGCTTCTTGGAGAAGATAAATGAGTGAAAGTACAATTAATCTCTTACACCAAGTATGGTTCAGCTTAATGAGTAAAAAAAAATACAAAAGTATGGCTGCAGCAAATTGCTAGTTTCCAAGATAAAACTCATGATTCTAACAACTAATCATTTCTACTTATGATTTTGTTAGATTGATATTTTAAATCATATTATAGAGAGATAAGTAGTGGTAGAAGATACATTGTTTGAAAGAATATTATATTAATACTTGAGAAAATCCGACACTTATTCATACACTCGTCGTATACGTTTCATTAAATACTTTAGAAAATGATCAAAACACTTGTAAGTGAAATAGAAATCGAATCATAGTTGCTTCACTGATCTTTAGGAAGTTCTAAGTGGGGGTTAAAATTTTGTTAATTCACATTTACTTATCAATCTAATTTGAAATCATGCTACTTTTGACTTAGGATGTACCCTATTTCAATTGAACATAATTTGTTAAAATAATTATAATCAGAAATATATATATATATATATATATATATATATATATATATATATATCCGATTAAAATCATGCTCACACTATGACTGAGGAGGTCAAAATAATAATTAGAGTAAATGGTCCTAGAAAGTTTGTTGACAAGGTGGTAAGAAAATTATTTGCGTAAAATTTAATTAAATGCATAAGGATAGATAAATATCAAGCTTGACTTGTGATTAAAGGTCATGTTCAAACGTAAGTATATTATTCTCATACAAGACTTGCCAATGTAGATTTACAATATCATCGTTTCATTTTGCATGCACATGCACACGTGACAACAAATAACATTACATAAGTTAAAGAATGTCTACATAATCCAATCCAATCCATCTCTATACCATCCCTCAAAAAACCTCCCTATTTTTATCAAAATCTCGTTACCTCCAACACCCAATATCAAAGGATCGAGTCAAACCAGGTAAAAATAACTCAGACAACAATTCCTCCAATTCCGGAGACATATTCAACCTATAAATCCAACAACAAAGAAAACAAAAACAAACGAAAACAAAGGCAGAGAGAGAGAAAGACAAAAACAAGAAGAAAAAAATACCAAACAAGAATGGCGTCGTCTCACGCTCTTGTTCTTGCTTTCTCTCTGCTTCTTATACTTCCCATCTCTCTCGCAAATAAAAACCACCACCTTAACAACAAGGGCAACAAAGGTCAAATCACATACCATGGAGGCCAAGTTCTCAAGGGTCAAATCAACATAATCCTTGTATGGTACGGCAATGTTGACGAATCGACCAAAGTTACCGTCAGAAGCTTCTTCGATTCGATCAATACCCCGAAGGGAAAACGCACGAAACCAACGGTGGGGAACTGGTGGAAAGTCATTCAGAGCTATCAAACATTCGTCGGTGAGATAATTAAATAGTTGTTTCAAAAATAAAGAATAATATGAAAAATTAGATTTTATAAATATTTTTATTTTTTTTTTAGTTTTTTAAAAAATATATATTTAAAAGTAAAATTTTAATAAAAAAATAAATTTTCCAACGGACCAGCAAGCATCAAATCAGAGAAAATATAGCTGATGCATATTTTCCGGACCACCGGGCAATTATATTTTATCTACTTCCCGATCTATTTTCAGGTGTTTTGTTTCATTCTGATTTAATGTGAAAGTACATTAAAACCGGGAAACAGGGAGTAAGATAGTCATTTTAGCTTATTTTTATAAGAAATTTTGAAAAAAAAATTAATTTTTATAAAATTTTTAATTTTAATTTAAATATATAATTTTTAATAAAATCTAAAAATACAATCTTCCTTTTTTAAATAAACTTACTCATTTGTAATGAAATTTGAAGTTCGACTTATTTTAATTCGAACTCCAAATCATAAAATTGTTTAAATTCGAATTCAGCCAAATTTTAAAAGAATCAAGTACAAACTGTTTCCGAACTAATTCGGAAACATTTACAGTCCCACTATCTTACAACATATTATCCAGACAGGTTCAGGAATCAAAATTTAATTAAATATCTCGAAATTCGCAGATGCAAAAGCTCCAGTGGTGGACACGATAATTACTGTTGCCAAAGAGGCTCCGATATCTTCAGCTACGAAAGGACAAATCCTAACCGATTTTCTAATCGCAGACATGGCGACAAGAGCAGCAGGTTTACCGAATTCGATAATCGTAATGATCACAGCCAAGGACGTGTCCGTACAGGGACTATGTAACACGGGAAAATGCAGTTTACACGGCGTGATTAAGAACACGGTGTACCCGTACCTTATAGTGGGTGATTCGGAAATCGAGTGTCCGGATTTATGTCTCTGGCCGTTCCGTGCTTCGCCGTACATGCCTGGCGGGAAGGTGTTGAAGTCGCCGACTAATAACGCGACGGACGATTCCATCGTCTTGCACTTGGCGAAAGGGCTGGCGGAGACGGTTGTGAATCCGATGATGGATGGGTTTTATGGTGGGAATAAGTATAAGGCGATTGAGATTAGTGGAGGTGTTTGTAACAATGTGTTTGGGAAAAAGGCTTCGAAAGGTGATCCTGGGAATGTGGCGGTTGATCGGGAAGGGAAGTCGTATAATGCTATTGGGAAGAATGGGACCAAGTTTCTTCTTCCGGCTGTTTGGAATCCTAAGTCTAGAAGATGTTATACTTTGATGTGAAAATGTGGGATTTTGAGCTTTTTTGAAAGCTAAAGCTTGTGAGCTTTGGATATGAATTGTATCTAAATTTTTTTGTTTGTGTAAATTGTTTGGTATATAACAATCATACTTGTTTGAATCAAAATCTTGTACAGTGTCTTTGTTAAGAAAAAGTATTACAAATTACAATACACAGTAGAGCTACTTGTTCACAAAATTAGCAAGAAACTTATCAAGAAAAAGATTGTAGTTATGGCTCCATCTTTTGCTGATGTATAGTGGAGCTAACAAACCACAGAAACCCACCACAAAACCAAGAGCTGTACTTATGTAGAACCACTTCTTTATATCTTCATGTTCATCATCAGTGTCATTGTCTCTGGTTCCATTATCAGAGACAGGAACAGAACATGGTGGCAGAGGTGGTCCACAGAGATTGTTGCCAGCATATGAAGAACTGTCAAAGCTCTGTAATTGAGTACTCGAAGGAATTTTACCGGTCAAGTGGTTGTCAGACAAGTTCAAGTTACTCAAAAAGTTCAATCCGGAAAAACCTGCTGGAATTCGGCCTGAGAGTTTGTTTGCTGAGAAATCAATGACTTCTAAAGAACTCATAAAGCTGATGCTCTCAGGTATATTTCCTATGAAAGAATTGTACGACAAGTTCAATGATTGCAGTGCTTTGAGTTTTGTCAATTGTTCCGGAATTTGGCCTGATAGATTGTTGTCAGAAAGGTCTATGACTCTCACCAGATTAAGAATTTTGTCAAACTCCTTCCCTGAACCTTTCATCACAAGAAACGCATCCTCCATGATCCCTCCAGTGAAATCGACAAAATGGTATAGATCATTCTCAGCAGAGTAGTCTACTGTCACCATAGCAGAGAAATTACTGAAACATCCGGGTATGGTTCCTGACAGATTGTTTGAAGCCACGTCCAGAATCTGTAAATCGTTTAAATGACAAAGCTCCCGTGGTAAGTGACCTGCAAATGCATTTGAACGGAGATTGAGAATTCTCATACTCGAAAAGCTTTCTCCGA
This sequence comes from Cardiospermum halicacabum, assembly GCA_031304145.1. Classification (NCBI taxonomy): domain Eukaryota; kingdom Viridiplantae; phylum Streptophyta; class Magnoliopsida; order Sapindales; family Sapindaceae; genus Cardiospermum; species Cardiospermum halicacabum. The sequence continues at coordinate 30,362,771 of CM062389.1, read as the reverse complement.
TCCAGGTTGGGACATTTCCTGTAAACTGGTTTTCACCCAGGTCAAGAGCAAGTAGCTGTGTACAGTTTCCAAGCGATGCAGGTAAGACACCAGACAGCTTATTGTTCCGAAGATGCAATGACTGAATATTAGTCAACATTCCCATGGAAGATGGAACATGACCAACAAAGTTATTGTTGTCTAGATACACAGCTTCCAGTATCTCCCAATTAGTCCAACAATCAGGTAATTCTCCGGAGAATGAGTTGCTTCTGAGGTTGAGTATCTTCAAGCCATTGGTTTCATTTCTCTTGTCACACAAGAATTGAGAAATGGATCCTGACAATTCATTATTCGAAAAATCCAATCTTGTTACATTGAGCGATACACGAGGCATGACACCTGAAAATCTGTTCCAGCTGAAGTCCAACGATGTCCTGAATGGCAGCTCTGATAGATCTGGTATCTTCCCCTGGATTTGGTTGTGAGAGATGTTCACTCTAATGAGTTGAGAACAAAATGTCCAGAATCTATCAGGGAGGATTCCTTCGATTCCTGTGTTAGATAATTCTAGATAACCTAATTCCTTTTGAGAAAAAATCCAGTTGGGAAACAGAGGTCCTAAATGACAAGATTCTAAAGAGAGTTCATAGAGTTGAAAAGGAGGGATCCAATTGCTATTAAATCTCAGGCTAAGGGAATTACCTTCTAGTCTAAGATACCGTAGACTAGTTAGATTCGCTACATGAATTTCCGAAAGCATTCCATTCAGTTTATTACCAGAGACAGACAAGTCTTTTAGAAAAGAAAGTTTTCCAATTGAAAAGGGAATGGGACCACTCAAATTGTTATTTTCAAGATACAAATTTTTTAAATGTGAAAGTTTTCCTAAAGAAAACGGAATGGAACCATTCAATCTATTTGACGAAAGGTCCAGATATCTCAGTTTGGAAAGATTCCCTATAGAAACTGGAATTTGACCTTCCAATTTGTTCAGGAAAAGACCTAAGTTAGTCAATAACAAAAGCTCACCTACAGACCCTGGAATAACACCAGCAATTGAGTTTCGATTTAAAACAAGAGACCTGAGGTTTCTGAATTTTCCGAATCCATCATTCAGTTTACCATAAATCTGATTCTTGCTCAAATCTAATGATTCCAATCCATCCGAGATGCATCCAGAGAAAATATCAAAAACTTCTGATGCATCCTGACTGATATTGACACTTGATAAGCCAACAAATCTCAAACTACAAAGTTTAGCAAAAGACAGAGAAATTTTCCCCTGCAAGAACTCATTTTTACTAATAGAAAGATATTCCAGCCTGGTTAAATTGCCCCATCTAGTTGGAAAAGAAGAATTGAAATCGTTTTCAGACAAGTCTAGAAATCTAAGAGAAACTAAATTTCCAATTTCAGGAACCGGACCACCAAAACCATTAAATCTGAGATCAAGATACTGCAACTCAGTGAGGTTTCCTAATTGGTCAGAAACAATTCCTCCGAAACTACATCCAGAGAGATTCAAGTACCTTAAGTTTCTCAAAGAACCAATGAACTTCGGAATTTGATTTCCCTGGAAACTATTGTAACTCAAGTCCAAGTAACTCAAATGTGTCAAGTCAACCAAAGAAGAGTCAACCAGAGAAGCGTTTACCTCGCCAACCAAATCTGACCTGTGAAAAGCATCAATGTTATCCATAGATACGTCTTCATCCGCGGAATACGCGTAAGGATTTCCAAGGTGGAGCTCGAGTACATGACCAGTAATGTTGCTGCAGACGACACCAGTCCATTTACAACAGTCTCCGCCGGGGATCCAAGAAGCGAGATTGTTTGAAGGATCTTGAACGCCTTGCTTGAACCTCAGAAGGGCTTCTCTCTCGTTGTTTATACATGTGGTGGCGGTGCAGAAGGTGAATTTGAAGGTTGTTAGTATGGATAGTAGCAATAGAGACTGTAAGAGGTTCATGGTTGGTTGTTTGATTGTTGTGGATGAGCATGACTGGTGAGAGTAATTTATTTGGAGGAGGAGGAGCTTGCATTGATCATTCAATGCTGTAAAGTTTCCCATCTACTTTTGGACCTACAAGAGCCTACCAAGCTTGACTTTGAATCTACAGAAATTACCGGGTACTTTCTTCCATTTACAATGGAAGTTCACAGTATTTTTTTTTTAATTTTTTATTTTTAAATGAACGTTGAAAAGATAAAATTGGTAAATGGTTCTAAAGATATTGGAGCTGTCTTGTGGTCGCTTGCGGCTTATAGTTACAAAAATACGACGTATTTTGGGGTTAGGATTGGAAATGGTTCCAAGTTAGCCAAATTAGATTCTAATTATGCTCGTTTAATTTACAAGTTTGTATGGTAAAATTTAATTTTATTTATCTGGTTATGTTTGTTATATAATTTTATTTTTAATTAAATAAAATTATATATTTATTTTTAATATTAGTAGAAATAATTAATTTTTAATATTATTTAGAGTTATTTAAAATAATTTATATATTAATATTATTTTTAAATAGAAGAAAAATTAAAATTATTAAAATAAAAATATATCAAAAGTAATTTAAAAAATAATTATTATAGTAAAATATGATGATATGCACTTGTCTGCCTTGTATGCGAAGCGTGGCAAAACGAGATGATTAGAATTTATCCATTCATCAAATAGAATAGATCAACCACAAGGTAGATCTATGGGTGGAAATAAAAATTTTCATTTCAAAATAGAATGAATGTAATATATATATATATATATATATATATATATATATATATATATATATATATTTACTCTTCTAAGATGTTTGTGATTTTTTCCTTTTAATAACTCAATTCTTTATACAACAAGTGTTGAAAGTTAATTTGAAATCATGTATCTATCTTTTAGTTTCTCTATGTTTTTAATATTTCTTGTAAAACTAAGAAATCGTTCAATTATCTCTGCATGAGTTAGTTGAAAGGTTATTTGTATTAACTGCTCTTTTGTATAAAAAGAGTAGTCTGGCAGAGTAAAAATATACACAAAAATCAAGTAAAACTTCAAGTAAAAACTTCTATCTCTATTTTTTCTAACAAATTTGGTATCAGAGCCTAGTTGTATAAGATGCAAAGCACTTGCATCTCTTTGAATGTTTTCTTTGTATTTTTTCTGTTGAGCAGCAGACCATTCTTCAGACCCTGGCTCTTCATATGTGTTTTCAATAATCTCCCAAAGATCTAAAGAAATAAAAATAGTCTGCATTTGACTACTCCAATAATCATAATACTCACCATTGAAGATGGGAACTTGATATGAGGTATAAGCAAACAAAGTAGGAGAACTACTTGTTGCCATTAGAATATGTTTGAAAAGTGTTTACCAAAGGAAACAAACCCAACGCTCTGATACCAAATTTGTTAGAATGATTTGCATTCTTGCATCTCTTACACCTGAAAAAACAATCTTTGGTTTCATGATTCGTCTTTTTGGAGATGCGGCAACTAGGATCTTCTGATTTTTCTGATAATAAGTTGATTTTTCTGATAATAACAATCTTTAATCCTGCGACTAATAAGTTGATTGTATCAAGAGATGTTATTTTTGATGAAATGGCAGTTTGGCAGTTTGAAGAAAATACATCGCAGAAGATTGAGTTTTCAATCAGCGAACCTTTGACTTATGTAAATCAACAAGAGCATGTTTCACCATCTGAATTTACATCAAATAATGAAAATTCAGATTCAGAATCACCTCCTCAGAAGGTACGGTATTTGAGAGATATTTATGAAAATTGTAATTTTTCATTGTTTTGTTGTGAACCTCAAAACTTTGAAGAAGCAGTAAAAGAAGATGTCTGGAGAAAAGCTATGGATGCTGAGATGGCTATTATTGAGAAAAATAAAACTTGGTCTCTTGTTGATTTACCAGAAAATAAAGAATTAATTGGTTTGAAGTGGGTGTTCAAAACCAAGATCAATGAAGATGGATCAGTTCAGAAACATAAAGCGAGATTGGTCGCTAAAGGGTTTTTGCAGATTTCAGGCGTGGATTTTAATGAAACATTTGCCCCGGTTGCGAGAATTGAGACAATACGCACGGTTTTGGCATTAGCAGCACAACTTGAACTTCAAGTGTTTCAACTTGATGTAAAATCTGCTTTTCTAAATGGAGAGCTTGAAGAAGAGGTTTATGTTCAGCAACCTGATGGGTATGTTATTGAAGGACATGAAGATAAAGTGTATTGTTTACACAGAGCACTTTATGGCTTAAAGCAGGCGCCAAGGGCCTGGAACAGCAAGATTGATGGTTTCTTCTGCCAAAATGGTTTTAAGAAAAGTATGAATGAGCCTTCTCTTTATGTTAAAAAAGAAGGTACCGCAGATTTTCTTATTATTTGTCTGTATGTTGATGATTTGATTTATCTGGGAACTAATATGGAGATGGTAGAAAGATTTAAAAAAAGAATGATGCAGGAGTTTGAGATGACGGACTTGGGGCTAATGAGATATTTCCTTGGCATACAAGTAAGACAATCTAAAGGAAAAATCTTCATATCTCACGAGAAGTATATCACTGATCTGTTAAAAAAATTTGGAATGGAAAATTCCAAACCAGTACCAACACCTTTGACATCAAATGAGAAGTTACAACAGATGGATGAAGTTGAAAGATGTGATACTAAAAATTTTCGAAGTCTGGTTGGTTCACTGATTTATTTGACTCATACTAGACTGGATATAGTTTACTCTGTTAGCTATATTTCCAGATTTATGTCTGAGCCCAGTAAAAATCATTTTGCAGCAGCAAAGAGAATCTTGCGATATTTGCAGGGAACTAAAAATGAAGGAATGTTGTATGAGAAGGAAGAAGACAACAAACTGGTTGGTTATACTGATAGCAATTGGGCTGGTGACTTAGATGATCGCAAAAGTACTTCGGCATATATTTTCTGTCTTGGTTCTAAAGCAATTTCTTGGAGCTCAAGAAAACAAAAGACAGTTGCACTATCATCATGTGAAGCAGAATATTATGCAGCAACAGAAGCAGCATGCGAAGCAACTTGGCTCAGAAGAATTCTTTTTGATTTGCTCCAAGAACAAAAATCTGCAACTTATATTTCCTGTGACAATTCATCAGCCATAGCCATGACTAAAAATCCTGTGTTTCATGCCAGGTCAAAACACATCGAAATTCGACATCATTTTATTCGAAATCTGGTGTTGAATGGTGAAATTCAATTGGACTACATTCATACTCAGGATCAGCTAGCAGATTTTCTGACAAAAGCAGTTACTGTGGAGAAATTCGAAAAGTCTAAGTCGAAGTTAAAGATTTCAAATTAAGAGGAGATGTTGAAAGTTAATTTGAAATCATGTATTTATCTTTTAGTTTCTCCATGTTTTTAATATTTCTTGTAAAATTAAGAAATCGTTCAATTATCTCTGCATGAGTTAGTTGAAAGGTTATTTGTATTAACTGCTCTTTTGTATAAAAAGAGTAGTCTGGCAAAGTAAAAATATACACAAAAATCAAGTAAAACTTCAAGTAAAAACTTCTATCTCTATTTTTTCTAACAACAAGTACAATTAGATAAATAATTTTAATTTTTCAAAATCAACTTACAGTACATATTTTTTAAAATTTTTATATTTGAATCCTACATAAAATAAAGTTTTCAAAATATTTTCCTACGGACAATGAATTGAAATCACAAAACAAATTTTTTATATTTGAAAATCCTTGACATAAAATTATACTATTATATTATAAGAAAATTACAGATATAATATTTATATTACATAACAGCATAGTTTCATCACATGTGGCAGAGCTATTTTACAAAACAGCAAAATTTATCCACAAGCTGGTCAAGAACAAGATTGTACTTATAGCTCCATTTTTTGCTAATGCATAATGGAGCTATCAAGCCCCAGAAACCTACCACAAAACCAATAGCTGTACTTATGTAGAACCACTTCTTCACATCTTCACGTTCATCATCAGTGTCATTGTATCCGGATCCATTATCTGATACAGGAACAGAGCAAGGAGGCAGAGGAGGTCCACAGAGATAGTTGCCAGCATACGAAGAACTATCGAAGCTCTGTAATTGAGTACTCGAAGGAATTTCACCAGTCAAGTAGTTGTCAGACAAGTTCAAGTAACTCAAAAAGTTCAATCCAGAAAAACCTGCAGGAATACGGCCTGAGAGTTGATTTCCTGAGAAATCAATGACTTCTAAAGAATTCATGACACCGATACTCTCAGGTATATTACCTTTGAAAAAATTGTACGACAAGTTCAATGATTGCAGTGCTTTGAGTTTCATCAATTCTTCAGGAATTTCGCCCGAAAGATTGTTTTCAGAAAGGTCTATGACTCTCACCAGATTAAGAATTCTGTCGAACTCCTTCCCTGTACCTTTCATCACAAGAAACGCGTCTTCCATAATCCCTCCAGTCATTTCCACAACATGGTAAACACTATTTTCAGCAGAGTAGTCCACTGTCACCATAGCAGAGAAATTACTGAAACATCTGGGTATAGTTCCTGAGAGATTGTTCGAAGCCAGGTCCAGAATCTGTAACTCACTTAAATAGCAAAGCTGCCGTGGTAAGTGACCTGTAAATGAATTCGACCGGAGATTGAGAATTTTCATAATCGAAAACCTTTCTCCGATCCAAGCTGGAACGTTTCCTGTAAACTGATTTTCACTGAGGTCAAGCGTGATCAGCCACTCACAGTTTCCAAGTGCTACTGGTATGGTCCCGGACAAATTATTGTTTCGAAGATGCAACGTCTCAAGGCCAATAGTTCCAATAGAAGGCGGAATAGACCCGGAAAAGTTATTGTTTTCCAGGAACACAGCCGTTGGTCCCCAACTCGTCCAACAATCAGGTAATTCTCCGGAGAGGAAGTTATTTCTCAGGTTGAGTACCTGCAATAGCTTGCTTTCATTCCTCTTGTAGCATAAGAAACGGAAAATAGATCCTGAAAATTCATTATTCGAAAAGTCCAGTCTGGTTACTTCTCCTGATACCCGAGGCAATGTACCTGAAAATCTGTTCCAGCTGAAGTCTAAGGAAGACCTAAATGGAGCCTCTAATAAATCCGGTATCTGTCCTTCGATTTGGTTGTGTGAGATGTTCAGAAAATAAATTCCTGATGAAAATTCCCAAAACCTGTTTGAAACCCTGCCTACTATTCCAGAGTTGGATATGTCTAACCCACCTAAATTCTTCTGAGAATAGATCCACGATGGAATCTGAGGTCCTAAATGACAAGATCCTAACTCCATATAGCTAAGTTGAAATGGAGGAATCCAATTCGGATCAATTTTGAAACTCAGGTTATTTTCTTGTACACTGAGTGTATCAAGACTTGTGAGATTGACAAAGTGAAGTTCTGAAACTGTACCGTTTAACTTGTTGAATGAAAGATATAACCGATACAAGGACGAAAGTTTTCCTAATGAGAATGGAATAGGACCAGTCAGTCTGTTATTGGAAAGGTCCAACAAACTTAAGGAAATTAGTTTACCTATAGAAGATGGGATAGAGCCCTTCAATACATTATTAGAAAGATCTAAACTTGCCAAGGAAGAAAGTTTATCAAAAGAACATGAAATGGAACCATTTAATGCATTATAGGAAATGTCCAATTTCTTCAAGGAAGAAAGCTCACTGAATGAAGCTGGAATAGAACCACTAAATGCATTCTTAGAAAGGTCCAAAATCATTAGGGAAGAAAGTCTACCTAAAGAAGATGGAATTGGACCACTCAATGTATTGTTGAAAAGAGTTAAATTTGCAAGAAAAGAAAGTGCACCAAATGAAGATGGAATAGGACCGCTCAATACATTATTGGAAAAGTCTAAACTTCTCAAGAAAGAGAGTGCTCCCAGTGAAGATGGAATTGGACCTGTCAATGAATTTTGCGAAAAATCCAAACTCATCAAAGAAGAAAGTTCACCTAATGTGGATGGAATCTCACCACTCAAACTATTATATGAAAGATCTAGATCTATCAATAAAGAAAATTTACTAAAAGAAGATGGAATAGAACCATTGAAATGGTTACTCGAAAGCGATAAATACTTGAGTGAGGGAAGGTGATCTCCCAAGGATTCTGGAATTTCACCGCTCAAACTGTTATGAGAAAGACCAAGATGTGTCAAAGAAGGAAGTTCTCTTGAGGGAGATGGAATACTACCATTCAATGAGTTACCAATAAGGTTCAAATACTTCAAAGATGACAACTCCCAAAAGGTTGGCGGAATAGGACCTTTGAAATCATTTAGGCTCAAGTCTAAGTGAACCAAATGCTTCAAATCAGCCAAAGAAGGGCTCAACTTACCCACCAATATGGAATTACTACTCCCATAGTATTCATTTCCTGGTTGAGGTTGATTTTGGAGGTGGAGCTCAAGGACATGAGCTGTGAAGTTATCACAGACAATGTAGTCCCATGTGCAGCAGTTTGTATCCGCAGCGTCCCAAGAAGCAAGCCTGTTGGCAGGATCTTCAACTATGTTTTGCTTGAACATTAAAAGTGCTTGTCTCTCACTCTCTACACAAGTACTTCCACTACAGAAGCTAAAAAGTAGCATCACTATGGAAACAAAGATAATAAACTTGTCCATGGTTGATTTCAGATGTACTTTAGTATCAGACTTGTTGCTATATATTGATGTCTTCAGAGTTGTGAAAATTTCCTTGAACTTGCTACCCAATTTTCAAGATCCTGACAGTATCTGGTCCCATTGCTTCCAATTTCTATTTTTCTTCTACGTTGGATAATAATACTGTTTGCTTGTTGACTACGGAAAGTGTGAAAACACAGGTGAAGTCACAAACTTTTGACACAATTTCATCTTCACCATTCACTTCATGACATCTTATCTCATCGTCCAGGTTATAATTTTTTTTTTTTTCAAAGTACGAAGACTTTAGCTACCCCTCTAACAATACCTTTTTCAACACGGAACAATAAAATAGTTACTGTCACTGTCTTGACAAATGAAGAATCATTGACCCATAAAATTTCTGTGTCATATTATTTATGATTTTTTTAGAGCAATAATTAAATAGGAAGAAAGTAGACCCATATGTTAGCAAGTACTAAGGAAACTGTTGCAGGAACATCAAAAAAGACCATCTACACCTGTGTATATATAAAAACATACACTACTACTTAAGTACAATAAACTCTGTTCATACAAATTATAAGAACAATAATCACCATCATCAATCTATTTTGAACTTTTAAGCCACACAAATCTTCAACCATCTTTGAAAAATTTTCTAGACCAAACACCCTCTTCATCCAAACCAAACCAAACCAAACCAAACCTGTTAGTTCTTCTCGTAACAGAATGCAGGAAATGTTTACTTGCTTTGCAAGTTTTCACTCCTTTTAACATAAAAACCCGAAAGAACCAAGACTAGCAATTATATGCTATTGAAGCTAAATACTGATCAATAAAACCTGTCTTACATCAATAGGAAAGTCAATATCGTCGTAAAAACAACCAAAGTGAAACTTATCGGCGCCCTAAACGCAGAGTCCATTCTGGGGATTGTATAAGGTAAAGCACATTCCTCACCATTGAAGTAAACCTTAGAAGGAAAACCATGACCAGCATGAACTTTAATACCTGGAGTTTGAGATTTACGAAATGAGATTACAGACTGCTGTTTTCCAGGCACTCTAGGGTCACTTCTCGGATTACTACCATTCGTCTCGCCCATCAAGAAATTCAAACCCTTCAAGCCCTGGAAGAACAAAATCTTACTACTCTTAGCCAATGCTGTTCCATTAAACGAATACACATTCTCAAACCCAGCATAAGCCTTATCCATCTTCACAGCAGCATACCAATCCTCATAAGGCTCATCGCCCCAATTGAACAATGTCATCCTAGCAGTCCAACCCGAAGCATAATCCGAATTAATATGCCAATTTATACTCACACCACAGTTATCACCACACGGAAGCTTCTTCGGAATCTTGAACTTCTTCAAAGAAGCCCAAGCTTTCGCTTTCGCAGTCCTGTTCGCGAAAGGTATCAACAAAGCTTCAGCTGGAAGTAACATCGGTTTCGCATCAGGGTTACATCTATCCACATCAGGACATCCACAAGCACAAGTGCTACAAGGAATCACAGACTCATTGTAATAAGCCGAAAACGAAACACAACACCTAGCCTTCTTTTTCTCAGGTTTCGTCATATTACACACAACTTGCCAAGTCGCGACCGCAGTAGTCTTGGTCTGGAGTCCACTAGGGTCAGGAAATTCAGTAGGATCAACCCTTACAGGAGCACCACACTTGTAATTAGACTGTAACTGACCTGTAATAGTCCATTTAGCCGGAGGGACAAGAGCGGTCCGGTTAAGATAAGGAGGTAGTTTGAAAACCGTTAACTGAAAAATCGACCGTGCTTTACTAGGGTCCATTAGTATAGGAGTCAAGCTTCCGTTTCTACAACAGTACGGTATTTTTCCAACTTTGGAATCATTAGACATTTGAGCTGGTAAGTCAGTGATGTAAGGTCTTTTGTCACAGTTCATGACATTGGAGAAATCGAAATCGGAATAGTATGTTCCGGCTCGGCCGTAGATGCAGGATGCAATGTCTTTTATACTAGTATAAGCTCCGCGCATTTCCTGTATGAATTCTCCGTTTTGCCATTCCCATGAGAGGTTCCAGTGATCCAAACGGCCTAGTGGTCTGATGTTGTCGATAGTGACTTGTGCACGGTAGTTGCTGCCAAAGGCTGCCATTACATCGTAGGTTAATGAGAGATCGCCCCATCTACGTGCAGCGAATTTCTTTGATTTTGGCTTTGGTACCTTGAATTTTGGATCCTTTTTGCAACATACATGCATATATGTCCCTGTCACACATGAAAAATAAAATACGTATTATGTATATGTAAAACCTGAGTGTTTGTATTATGTGTATGTAAAACCTGAGCCGTGCTTGTATAACTTTCATTTTCTACTTTTGAGAATTGAATAAGAAATATAAGATTTTTACCATTTTCACTTTAGCGTGTATTTTGAAAATCTTTTCGTTTCCGATAGCGTTTAAATTATATATTAACTTATTTAAAAATTGCGTGTTTGGTAATGAGGTTTAAAATAGCTTTTAGTGTTGCAATTAACGTTTAAAAAAAAAGTATAAAGATAGCTTTTAACTAATTGAATTTATTTTATTAATTTTTATTTTATAATTAATTACACCATTATTTTTCGAATTATATTTATATCTGTAATAAATTTTAGTAATTTTATAATACCTAACAACTAATTTAAAAATTAAAATTAATATCAAACATTTAATCCAACAACTCACTTTCCAACTAATTTAAAATTTAATTTAACAGTTAACTGCTAACGTTATCTAAAACGCTAATCTAACTGCTAATTGAAAATATAATGCCGAATATATTCTTAACTGTTTTACCAAAAAGCATTTCTACCATTCAAAAGTAATTCTTAATATATAATCGAATGATATTTTAAATTGTTTCGAGTGAGTCCATCAAATTTTTAAAAAAAAATAAACACTTTTATAATACAATCATAATTTAATTGAAATTACTTGTATTTTAAATTTCTAACTATTTTATATTTTTTTAAAAACTTCTTTTAACCAGTTAAAAACTATTTTAATAGTCATCCTCTATCTAAAAACTCTAAAGCTATCAAAATAAATAAATAAATTCACGACTCCATAGAAATACTCATCAAAATAGTAGGATCAAAAGCCAAAATTTAAATTTTGCCAAACATGACAACACAAGCACACACCACACAGCTTTTCTCAACCAAAAGCCAAAAGCGAGTATTATCAAACAGCCATAATCTACACCAAAATGAAACACAATCAAGAACAAAATGAAATGACTTAAAAAAATAAAAATACCTTTTCTCTTAGGAGCAGGACATTTCCAACCATCATTAACAAGCTTAAGAGCCTTAGGCATAGGAGTCCCCGGAGGCTTAATACCAAACACAGTCCCAGTAATCTCAATCTGAACCGACATCTGAGTCATATCTCCCGCCGTTTCAATCGCCGTTTTCAAATCCGTCATCGAACTCCCCATAAACGTCGTCCCATTCCCAACCGCAGCCGGAAAATCAGACCCATCAATAGTAGCACCACTGGCCGAAACCAAGATCTCCCTGTTATGAAACCCAACAAACATCTTCCAACCTTTCAACTCCTCCGTACCCGCATTCAATATCGTCGCCATCGCCTTAAAAGCCCAAGATTGCGCCGTGGCGTTCTTCACTTTCGGATACTCCTTCTCTCTTCCGTTAAAATTATACGTCAAGAATATTCCGTTACATTGATCTTGACCTGGCGGGGGCTCGTTTTCATCATCTCCTTCACCATCACCTCCACCTCCATCTCCTCCTCCTCCGTCTTGTGCGTAGACGAGAACGCTTGAAGAAACAAGGTATAATGCGAAAATTAGGACTAACACACGCCGTAATTTTGCCATTTTGGTTTTTGATTGGTTTTGTTTCGAGAAGCTGGGGAGAGGGAGAAGAAGAGAATAAGATGATGAGAAGTTGAGACGCCGCGTGTTAACGCGGCGAAGGTAGAGAAGGGGAAGCTGAAGAAAACCCATGTAGGAGTGATGAGAAGATGGTTTATAAGACGGATTGATGGTGACCTGGTCAAGCTGTATTCTCTTCCTCTAGTTTTTGCTTTTTGTTCGGAGAGAAGTTTCTTGCATGTTATATTTAGGAGGATAGTGTTACAATATTACAGCTTTCTGTTTTGGTTTTGTGTCGGGAAATTGTTTTCTTGCCATGGAAGTTACCTTGGGACATAACAGATTCGGGTAAGATTGCTGATAAGAATCTCTCGCAGATTCCACCTTTGTAGTATTTTCTGGATCAAGCCATAGATTATGGAAAGAAGATTATTGATGTGATTATATTATTAAATTCTATTATTCTAGTTGGAAATGATTATATAGAATGCTTCCAATTTATATAATTTGAATAAGTTTCTTAAGTATTTGGTATGAATGTGACTATAGACTCATTTAAAATACAATTTTTGGTATAAGAAAATCAAGCATTGGTCATCATATTAGGAACCAAACGAAATTAGTTTTTCTATAGCTTCACTAACATTCACAGTTCTGAACACAAAAAACTGGTGCTTATGCTTTACAACATTATTAGTTTTCATTTTTCCTATGCTGTGCACTGAGAGCATACACAATTACTACGGTTCAAGCAGCAGCTATCTCTTCCACGCTGCTGATATCCTCGATGATCTGTGCTTTAGATTCGAGATCGATGAATTGGTTGGACTTGCTTGCTAAGTGTGAGATGCTGACTCTTCCCTGTCGTTTAACGTAGTCAGCAACAGCTTTCATTTCTTCGAGTGAGATGTATATGTATTTTCCTCTGTCGTCCATGACACCAGAAAGTCGCCCTGCTCGAGCCAAATCACATGTTAGATCTTGACAGCATTTGATACCACAAATTTTCATACGAACAAAACATGGCAGTTGAATACGTTTCTTATCTTTAGATAAGAAAATTTAGATCCTTATCAGAAAATGTCATCAGACAACACCAATCAACTTGAGCAACACAACTCATATATAAGATTTTGTACAATTACATACCAATGCTTTCCAAGGAAGTAATCCGATTGATGCATTCCTGCAGAACAAAGAGTAATCTTATTAATTTAGAAAGCCATATTTTACCTCACTAGGTCAGAAACTCTATAGGAAGAAATAGACGACTATTACACGTAATCAATTTCTCAGGGTACAAATTACAAACATGGTTCAATAATTGAAAAGTTCAACAATCATGGGAAACAACTATTGCAATGGTGCAAGCTAGAAAATGGATTAGTTTTGGTAACCAAGATATAAACCAATGCAGTGAATGTCAAGAAGCAAAACTACTTGCCTGGGTCCGTAACTTAAATTCTGCTGCAAGATCTTCTAAAGGAACGCATTTGTGTGTCTGCAACATCACATAAAAATTACATAAGCACCATAACGTTCATCATGAAGCCTAAGCCAGAATACACTACTACTAATATGTAGAAAATGATCTTAACATTAGGCCGCTGAAGGGTTAAATTATGTAAACTACAAGAGTTGGTAGACTCATCACTTATCTCAAATGTCAAAGGCGTAGTGTAGTTTCAGGCAGAGAAGTACCTTAATATACTCCACAAAGTCAGAAAGTAAGTCCTGGCTTCCATCTTGCACTTCATTTTCAGTAGTACCTTCAGCATCAACTGAAAATTCCCCCTTCCACTTCTCAAAATCCAATGCAGCTGCTTCCTCTTCCCTGGCTTTTTGAGCTTTGGCTTCTTCTTCCTACATAAAACCAAGGAAATACAGGTAATCTATCAAGATAGGACACAGATGCATCTTACATGAATACATAACTCAACCATCTGAACAAAATTAATTATGAACACCATAAAAGTAGAGAGAGAATTCATCAACCCACCAACTCACGCTCACGTGCTTCTCGTTCCTCATCCTTCCTCCTCCGCATTTCTGCATAGCGATCTTGTTTTGATTGCTTAGCATCTCGAGCAGCTTCTTCATTCTTCACAATGATCATAAATGTCAGCAGAGAAAACTACTAGCAGAACAATAAAAGAGAGAAAAGACAGTGCCAGAAAAGAATTTAAAAAATGCAGTTAAGTACGGAAAGAACCATCTATAAAAACAGAAAGCTCCTCGAGAATTTCTGAAAATACAATTGGTGAAAAAAAATAATAATAAAAGTATAAGCATTTTGTACCCTTCTTTGCTCCTCCCGCTCTTGCCTTTTTCTTTCCTTCTTCGACATAGCTTCATAATTCCCAGCATCTTCATCATCACTTCCCTCAACAGTTTCTGTGTCAACAATCACATTAAAAATCAACACAGTAAATATAAAATCATTTCCACACATCAAAAACCTACTAAGTCCACTGCAGACGGGAAACAATCATATTACTGCTAGCTATCATACCTATCAGTCAGAAAATAAAAGCACGGAAACAAAGTAACCTTAAATTTCATAGAGTAATATTTCCCCACCCTTGGTGTATATGCCAGAAAACTTATACCTTTAACATTCATACATATACATCTAGAAAGATTACATCATGTACAAGAATTAGAAATATATTCCAAAACTCACACACACAAGAGAAAGAACTAAAAGTAAAACAAAACAGAACAAACAAGAACCTTCAACAGCTGCAGCTCTAGATGAAGAGCTAGCTCCAGCAGCAGGCCTCCGCCGCATACGACGACCACCAGTAGCACGTACAACTGTTTCCCTCTCTCCTTGCATTTCCACCTGCCCAATTGACACACATCAGCAACTCTTTCTTGCTTCAATTCCACTCCAAACACAAAACTAACATCAACAGCAATCCACTAAACCCTAGCAAATACAATTCCTTATACATTCATCCAACTATTCTCCACATTTCAAGTTGTAACACCTACACTTTCATTCAACCTCATATTCAGTTTCAAATTAACAAAACATGAGAATTCATAAACTTTCATCAACACTATTTGCTCCAGAACGTAAAATCCAAATACGAAATCAAACAAGAAGAAATTAACATAAAATACAAAACCTGTTCTTGTTGTCGATTATCTCGAGAATCCGCTCGGCGCTTCCAGAAATAGAGAGGAACCAAAAGGAGAACAAGCGACATCGACAGAATCAATGCGAATAGCTCCTCCATGTTTCGACAGCGTTTGCTGCTCTGCTACTAATGGAAATTAGGATCAAAAGATATGCAAAATCGATCGAAGCGAGAACAATTGTCAATCAAACAAAAACAATACAACAATACTGGAATTCCAACTAGTGCAGGTGTTTTATCAGCGTAGAGAGGGATTCCGGCGAAGAAGAGGAACGCACCTTTGAATTAAAACGACGACGTCTTGCTGGCGTTCAAGACAGATTTTGTTGCTAAACGTGAACTTAAGAAAACGTATTAATATTGAATCCAAATCTGGGCCTAACCCGACCCGATGAACTAATCCAACCAAACATTTTAATATACCTGATGATCCTCATACATTATGGATTATTCATATTTTAATTAGACCATCGATTCTCATGTTACTTGGGTAGATTACTGACCATATATTAAGTGAAATTGATTGAATGGTCCAAAATTAAAATTTTGATTTATTTTAAACAAAAATTGGGACGACCATTTGAATTAAATAGTGCATTTAAAATATTCTATATTTATTTGATTAGCTAGCATTTTTTTTTAAATTGAATATTAAATTTTATTTAATCATTCTGAAATGTTGAGGTCAAGTTATTTCTATTATTGGGATAATAATTTGAAAGCTAATCAGCAATTAAAGTATTAATTGAAAAATATCTAATATAAATAAAATGAAATAATTATTAAATAAATTATTTTAAAGTAAATATATAGTTAAAATAATATATATTAATATTTTATCTATTTAATATAATAAAAAATAATTATAATTATGAAAAAAATATAATAATAAAAATCTATAAATTATATTAAAAAAATTAATTTATAATAAATTTATTAAAGTCACTTACAACACAATTATTATTAAATATAAACTCCTCTTAAATATTAATATATAAATATGTATTTATTATATATCTTCCGAAAGCAAATTTATATGTAATGAATTACATAAAATTTAAAATTTAAAAAAAAATCATCTATTTTTTAGAATTTAATATTCTTTCATATATTATTTTCCTTAACATTTTCATACAAATTGATTTAAATATTTTCTAAAAGTAATATTTTTAATTTTATTTTCATAAAAAATTTTAAATTAAACTATATAATATCAATAAATATTATAAAATAACTTCAAAATATAAAATAAATTTATTATATAAATTTGAAAACATCTTAAATAAAATATAATTTTCTTTCTTTTACCCACTCCACCCACAACACTCTTTATATGGAGCACATCATATATCTATTAGAGAATTCATGTACATGATCTATTTGGAGCACAGCATATATCAAGTTTGCTTTAGCATGTTATCAGAGAATCCATGGAGTCGTATCCCTAAAATATTGGGTGGATTTTAAGTTTTCATTCTGTATCAATAGTTTCCTCCAATAACTTATAATCTTTTTTAAGTAACTATAATTACCATGAAAAAACCATTAATACAACAGGTTGATATTAATTTTCTCATGCCATCTCATGATCTAACATTATAAACATATTTATGGAAAATGCTCACACAAGAAGCAACAAATTTGTACCTTGTAAGTCATTATATTAACATGAGAAACCCTCTATATTTTAATCATATACCATCTATTTTCTCATTACATTTTGGATTCCCTAATTGTATTTTCATGGTCCAAAATTAAAGATTAGAATTGTTTAGTTTAAAGGGCCACCTTTGTCCCATATCTCATCCCATTCCATCATTGTTGTCTTCTTCAATTAAATTATATTGCATGGACCTACTCCAACTTTATAAGGATCAAATCAAATCCCTATCAAACATTAGCAAAATATCTAAAACTAATACCAAACATCATCAAACATAACTAAATAAAGCTTCCATTAATACAACCACAAACATCATGAACAAAAATCCACCAACAGCTCACATGATTTATTATTTCATATCAAACCACACTTTGCATTCACCAACATCTTATCTTCATCACCACCATTCATGTAAACTAAACAGCAACTGGTCCTGATTTAAGCCTCAGCAGTCTCACCGGATTCCGCAGCAGCTAAGATCAGCTCGGGATGCAAGTTCCCCACAAGCGTTCCGTCCACAGCATTCGGCATTCCTAATGCCTTCAACGCCAAGTGCGCCGCCTTCTGGCCTGATATCATCATCGCACCAAATGTTGGTCCCTGCACACAACAAATACCAGTTTTTAAAGTGCTTATAAAAATCATCTCAATCAGTCATATTTCACTAAACAGTTGTAGTTTAACTCACCATTCTAGGAGCACCATCAATCTCAGCAACTTCCATACCAGTGACAATCATACCAGGCACAACCTCTCTAGTCAACCTCACAATAGCATCCTCAGCAGAGTTCATATCAAGTGCTTTCATTCCAGGAACATGATCAATCATTCCAATGCTCTTCAACCTCTTGACACCAGTAGCTCCAAAAGGTCCATCATGACCACAAGAGCTCACCACGACTTTAGCCTCCATCACATTAGGATCCATACAAGATTGTGTGTCATGGTTCATAGACACAAGAGCCCAGTTTGTCACTACACCTCCTACTCTGCCTTCTTTGACTATCAAGTCCTCAGCTGCCACTGCATTGAAGAGTTTCACATTTGGGCGAGCCAAAAGCTTGCTCATGATTGTGGATGTGAACAGAGCAGCATGTTTGATGACTACATAGTCGTCTTGCTCGTCGTAGTCCACTCCAATCTCGTTCAAGAAGTGGTGTGCTGGTTTGCGTACCACCTGTTCCGGACAAGTACATCAATTATTCATTGAACTCATCACTAAGTGATACAGAACCCCAATATATAACTGTTCTATTTTATCAATATTAGATCAATTTTTTACACAAAAGGTTAAGTCTTTATATGAAAATGAAAGATTTGAACTCAAATGTCAATTCTTTAATACAAAAGATCAAGTTTTGGATGTGAATAGATGATTAAGAACAATAATCTGACTACTTTAGAACAAAATTTAGTGATGAAATTGATAATTTGAAACTAAATAAAAAAAAATTACCATAGCAGAGAAGAGCTGACCACCAAGCCAAGCACCACCACCAGGACTAACAGATTGTTCAATAATCGCAACTTGAACATTAGGGTTCTTACTAAGTTCATAAGCACAAGTAAGACCAGCAGAGCCAGCACCGACCACCACCACATCTGTGTCCGCATAAGTGATCATATCCGTCATATACCTAAAAATTCAAAAAACAGAGATTTAACTCGGAGAAACACAAATTTGCACGATTTCAGTCAATCGAATCCAGATTTTTAATTAAGATTACCTGCGAGTCATTTCCCGTGACACGATGGACTCCTTGATGGGTTCGAACTTGAATTCGTTCAAATCATAGGGCAGAGAAGCGGAGGCGGGGACGTTGGGGGATTTGGTGGAGTGGAGACGGAGAAGAGAAGGAGGAGCGATGGGAGTACCATAGAAGGAGGAAGATGAGTTGAAGAGCTTTGTGGAGGAGAGAGGGGATGTGAGAGCTGTTGACGCCATTGCAAAGTTTTACAGAGACTGTGATATG
Source organism: Cardiospermum halicacabum (assembly GCA_031304145.1). Taxonomy (NCBI): domain Eukaryota; kingdom Viridiplantae; phylum Streptophyta; class Magnoliopsida; order Sapindales; family Sapindaceae; genus Cardiospermum; species Cardiospermum halicacabum. The sequence goes on along the minus strand of CM062389.1, from coordinate 30,343,507 downwards.
AGAAGAGTGTTTGAAGATGCATGTGAAGAGTAGTGAAGAGTGATGTTTATAGAGGAGTGGAGTGAAGAAGGTCACGTGATCACCATCTGACATGATATCACGCCACGTGAGCTTTAACCAGATTTTTTATTAATGACGATTTATAGTTGGATTTTTATTAGATTGCCAAATGTGGCGGGAAGATATTATAGAAAAATGTACATAAAATTATTATTTTTAAATAAAAATAATTAACCCCACATATCAAAGTAATTTTTTATTTATGGTTAATAAATGAAAACCTTAATAAAATATAAAATTTTATAAAATTGTGGAAAATTGTTTTAAAAAATATCTAGGTAGAGGTGGGGAAAGATTGATGAAGATAGGATTTAAAAGGCTCTAGAAGGATTGAGAAGGTGATAATGTGTTGTGATGTGTATAACTATTTTTGAGGCAAGTGGCATACATGCATGAAATTGTGTCTTGTGACTTGTGATGTGTGATTTTCACTGTTTTGTCATCTTTTCTTTGTGTTTCCCATACCCTTTTTATGAAGCTTCAAGTCTTTGGCAATTTCCAATGTTTTTATCTTCTTGTGGCTCTGATCTTGTTCACGGATAGATAGATATCTTCAACAATAATTAATGAAGTCCATACAAATGCATCACTTGATAGCATAGTCTTTTACTCAATATGGGCTTATTCTATGATCTATGGAGATGAGAAGTATAGTGGAAAGTACCATTTTGATCTCCATATTTAATACAAATAGCCACTTTGATCTTCCACTAAGGACCTTTTAATACATTGAGAAATAAATAAATCAAACCTAAGAATTATTCATAGGTTTGGGGATTCTTTAGTGCTCCATTCAAAAAGATATTTGTAGAGGTTTAATTGGATCCGCATAAGGTTGGATTGGTGGCAATTGTGTGACAAATATGAAATATCTCAATATCAAATCCATCAAAATTAAAGAACAGTGTGTGGAGCATTATTTCATAAGGTAGGTCCTATCACTACAAACAAAATGCTGAAATAATTGAGGAGGACAACAATGGTGGAATTAGATATGGGACAATGGTCCTATCAACTTTTATATGAAAACAATTCAAATCTTTAATTTTGGACCATATATTTAATTATATGTGCTAATATGAAAATTGATAGTATAATTAGAATACAAATGCGGAATCATAGCTGAAACTTCTAAGATTTTTTGGATTGAATAGCTGGATAATTGGATCATGTGATAAGATTATAGTGTATATTTCGTTTTGAATTACCTGTCAAATTATGTGATACAAATAAAAAATACAATTAATCGGAAATTGAATAGTTCACATAAAAAATACAATTAATCCAAAAATGAATAGTTAAAAAATTAAATTGAAATATTAACATATTAGAGGGTCAAATTGAAAATATTAGTTAAGTTTAAGTATCATATGATAAACATAAATTACGTTAAATTTATATTGTTTGTCTAATAATTTTTTTTATTATATAAATTGTTGGTATTCACATATAACGAACAACTATACAAAAGTCATAGATTTCACTTGACTGTTATAAATTTCTAATTAATTTTTTTAAAAAAATAAACTCTAAATAATATATATATATATATATTTTAGAATATTTTTAAAGTTAAATTTGTTTGAATATATAGAAAAAATCTACAACGATAGCTTATGTGGTGCCAAATAAACCACAGCCAAATATCAGGCTAAGATTGCTTGAATAAAGTAGCTAAACAGCTTATGGATATAGTCTCACAGAGTTTAGTTCTCCTTCGTCAAAATCGGATTCTTTTACAATCATTCCTACCCCTTATTTATAGGAGGTATTTGGGTCCTATTTCTATTTGGATTAGAACTCCTTATTTTCATTGAATTCGGTCTCATTTTTGGGCTCGATCTCTCCTTGGGCTCGATCTCCTTTTATCTATTTGACTTTAGGAATCCTTGTTTCAATGGGGGTTGGTCTTCATTTTTCTACCGGGCTTTGGAAATCCTTGGCCTGGTATGATAAGTCTTCCTTCTCCGATTTGGCGTTGGAAATCCGTGTTTAGTTAGGTAATCATTTGGTGGCCTGGAGTGTTTCGGTTCGGGCTCTATTATGCTCGGCCGAGTTGAACTTCATTGGGCCTTTTGACCATGTCGGTCGAGCTAGATTGGCGCATTTTTTGGGCCTTTGGCCCTCTTATTCGGTCGAGGGTAGCTTTTGGATACCCTCCCTATATTCGGTCGAGCTTGGTTTTAGGGTACCCCTTCTGTCTTCGGCCAAGCTTGGTTTTAGGCTTCGGTTCCTTCTGCTTGCTCTTACCTTCGACTATGATACCTTATGGTCATTTTCCCACCACAGTTTATTTAGAAGATTTCAATTTCTTACTAGCCATATAATATTTGAATACACAAAGATTTTAGTACAAAATTTCAACAAAGGATAATCAATTTTTTTTCTTAAAAGGCAATTCAATACGAAGAAACAAAGTCATCAATTGTTTTTCCTAAAAGCAATCCAATGCGAAAAGATCATACACTTTGGTAAAAAACTCAAAAAAAAAAAAAAAAAAACCACCACTATGAATGGTCTAATGGTCTAAATTTTCATATTTTAAATTATTTTCATTAGTTAATTTTTTATAATTATAAAACCTCTCAAATTCAATTATATTCATTATTATTAATTATACAATTTTTTTTGTTATTATATATTAAAAAATATTTTTATTAATTATAATATTTATTTAAAATTTTAATTTTTATATTATTTTATTAAAAATAATATATATCTATTTGAGTAAGGAATGAATTTTATATAAAATATTCTATTTAAATTATGGCGGTTGCAGTTATAAAAAAATTAATATTATAAAGGATTAAAATAAATATAAAAAAATCAGTTTAAAAAATTCAATTATTATAGAGAATAGTTACTATAGAGAATCAAAGTTAATAGATAGGTTTGAGGGAGCATAATAACCTTCTTTCTCATGTTAATATAATGTCTAAGCAACCGCCTCATCTAGCAAGTAAATGAATGAATCATGATAATTGGTTTCTTATAAGAGACGTTGTATGAGTATTTCCTATTTTATGTGAATGGAGGAACCTATTTATTAGATAATGAAATAGAATATGAAAATTAATGTTAGGTTTGTGCATTATAATAATAATAATAATAATAATAATAATAATAATAATAATAATAATAATAATAATAATAATAATAATAATAATAAGATATAGGAGGAAACTAATGGAGGTGCCATGAAAATTAATCAACTGCATTTTGCTCGAGGATTCTAACAAATATCGATCCAAGATACCATTGATCTTGCTTGGTGTGAACATACACCTTCCTTTGCCTTGTATTCTTCTCTAAATGATAAAATAAACTCCCTACAAATATTCACAAATAAAAATATTCATAAATACAACAATAAATGAAAATATTCATAAATACAACAATAAATGATCAATACAATGATGATGCTAACATATATAATGGAACATATATATATATATATATATATATATATATATATATATATATATAATCCTCCAAACTTTATTTTTAAATATAAAATTTTAATTTTAAAAATAATAAAATTCATTTTACTAATACACCATAATTAATCCTCCAAACTTTATTTTTAAATATAAAATTTTAATTTTAAAAATAATAAAATTTATTTTACTAATAGCACCATAATTACAGTACTAAGCATATATTTTAAAAATATATTTTGATCAACGAATTAACATTCGAAATTTTATTTTAATCAACCAATTAACATTTGCAACTTCCTTAAGTGTCGTGAGGATCTCTGATCAGAGTCAATTTTCAAACGCACAACAAATAACCAAAGACAGAATAACCGGAAAACCATGAACGTTCTTATCAACATCGCATAGCAGCTTGAGTCACAAACTAGAGAGTAATGTGCAGATTTATATTCCATAATCATTCCACGTAACAGAAACCAGACGCAAAACTATAAATAGCATAGAAGTAAGTTCTCAACAACACCAAACCAACGCCTAGAGAGCACAGATATTACTAAGTTTTACACCGTTATATAGCAAGAACATAAAAGATAGATTCGAGGACTGTATATTTCCACAGCAGCAGCTTAGAAACCATGGATTTTGATGTGCTCCTTCTTCACAATCCCAGCCTGTTAATGCAAAACAAAAGAAGTTCAAATAAAAAAACCTGAAACTGCCATTCCTCCACAGAAAGGGAAAGTGCAATTTTAACTTCGAACAGAAGTTACCTGAGTGAGGAAAGTGGACACGTTCTTACGCTGATCACCTTGAAGCTGAATGACCTACATAGATAAAATACATGACATATAAGTGACTAGTAGTATAGAAGGGAAGTACTGAAGGAGGTTTGGTAATGTTACTAGGTTTCTATACACACCTGTCCTAATTCAGGATCCTGAACAACTGTACCATTGCAGCAAAACTCCTTCTTGAGGTCCTTAAGTATCTTGTTGTAGCTGAATTCTTTCTTTAATCCCTGGACAGTTGTCAGGCTTTTCCTACCATTTCGCTGCTGAATACGTATATGCACATAATCTTTTGTCCCAGCGCCGGAGTTCTCAGCATTTGCATCAGCAAATGGATCTAACAAACAAGAGGTACACTAGTTATATAAAGATCAGAGACTAATAGATAGCTGGTTACACACCATTTCCCTGGGATAAACGAATGGAAACAAGGAATGTGCTTAAAAGAGTTCATGTAAATTAACACAAGGCAAAACTTCAGTTGAAGTATAAAACTAAAACCAACTAGCATGAACCACAATATATTAGTCAATTCCAAATTTCCAATAGATCACAATGGAGAACACAATATATTAGTCAGTTCCGATTTTCCAATAGATCACAATGGACAACATCTGGACAACATCAATATTAGAGCTCTGATATTCCTATCTATCTATAGTATATTAAGAGGTATGGGGAATATTAAGAAACAACCAAATACACATCACAGTAGTTCAGATAAAGAATCCTTAATTCACAAAGTTGCAACTTTGTTCTTTCTTTGATCAAGAAAGCGAACAATGCCAAAGCACAATCCCTAATCAGAATAAATGACCAGCAATCTCTGATAGGTGAATAAGTTCCAATTACTAGTGAATAGCCACAGTCGTTGTCTCAAAGATACAATAGAGAATCATTTAACTAACTAACTTGCATATTAAATAACAGCAGCTTATACCAGAGCTGAAACTAAAGAACGCAGTGAGCTTACCAAAAGCAGATGGAATCTGGCTATCAAGTTCAGACATGAAACTTTGCTGAGTGAAGAGGCCCAACAACCGGGAGGCTAAGACCTATATCACAGAGCAAACCCAAATCAGCACACAACAAACCAATTGATGATCTAAACAAAATAACATCCACAATCAAATTACAAATCTTAATTAGTCACTCCCAACAAACACAACCTTTATCAAAATCACAAACAATCAAAACAATTATCCACACTCAAGTTCCACAGTCTTAATTAAAACAAGACCCATCCTAACAATACTAAAAAATTCAAAGTTCAACCTCACCAGGCATATAACTAACATCAAACAGCAAAAATCAAGAATCAAAGAATCAGCTTATGAAATTCATCTAATTCTGGTCAATATCGAATCAAAGAAGGAAGTAAATCTATAATACATAAAGAAGAATCGCGATCAAGAACAGATCAAATCAAATTACCTGATCCGAGCTTAGGGTTTGCGACTACGAGAAGATTCGATTTAGATCAAACGAAACCCTAAATCGGATAAGTCTCTACCTTCGCGTACGGACTACGGAGAGAGATAGAGAGTGAAGATCTGTAAAAGGAAAAAAAATAACTTTTTAATTTATATCCGGGTCCTGAGTCGGTTTAGGGGCAATTGATTAGACGCGATTCCGAGAGTGATCTACACGCGTTTAATGTGGACCGATGATCAGTTTGTTCTTTAACACGTAACCGTTGATAAGGAAGAATGTCAAATGACAGAAAGGGACGCAAGTGGGTGAGAGATCTTCAATGGAGGGTAGAATCGTAAATTGCCTTTTCGAGCGTCAGATTATAGCACGAGGAAAACGTCAGGGATGAGACAACTAAACGGTGCGTTTTATTTATGGATAAAAGACCGATCATGGGCCGAACTGGCCCGTTTCATTAAATTGGTTACTTTATGGGCCTTTTAAATCCAACCCAGAAAATAATTATTGAATTATTCTCATGTGTTTTCCGTGAAGCGAATTATGAACTGATAAATTGCAAGTAGATTTTATTGATGTTTTGGAAAAAGAAAATAGATTTTTTGATAGTTGTAATGTATAATGGTTTTAATAGGTAATACAATAACAATCACCGACGGGTCCTGGTGGAAGCCTTGGTTGACAAACACCACCATATTCGGAGACCAATTTCAATTCTACACATATCTTTGTGCACTCATCATCTGACGTACATGTCCTAGACGTAGGTTTTGCTCTCAATCGTTGATCATTTGGTGTTGGTATGGGTGCTACTGGAGTTGCTGGATCAATAGGTGCTGGTGACGGTATTTCTGGACCCGGTGGTGATGGACTGGTTGGTGCTGGCGCCGGTGATGGATCAGTTGGTGCGGGTACTTGTGGTGACGGTGAGTGAGGTGATACTGGTGCCGCATTCACTGCATTGTCAAACAATTTATGTTAGAATATATATATATATTTTTTAAAATAATAATAATAATGTTTGGTATTAATAAATAAGAATTTAATAAACCTGAAGCAAGGAGAGCAGCACATAAAAATGGAGTGAAAATGTACTTTTGGATGATTGATAAGTTATGAATAGCCATTTCTTTTTTTGTTTTTGATAATTTTGGCACAAAAGTCCACTTTGTTATGCTTATTTATGGGTAATAAGTATTTTATTGTTATTAAGGTTCCATATCTACACCTTCCATACAAGATGGTTATAACATCTCTCATATTTGATGCATAAATATTTTATTTTATATTTATTATTAATAAAGGTAGAAGGTTAGTTACTGGGGTCAATTATATTATTGATTTTTTTTTCATGTAACTATATCAAAAATAAAAAATTTAAAAGATCTCATATGAAAGAAAAATATATTTTATCACCAAAATATTTTTCATTTCATAATAATTAACAAGTAATTTTTTTAAAACAAATCATTCAAAACTAAAATTACTATCGTAAAAATATCTTATTAATTATAGATATTAAAAGAATAATATTTATACCATCTATGAATCTTTATATAATAAAGATTATAATTAGAAAAAAGATATGTAACTATAATTATATTATATTAAATTAATATTTTAAGTTTAGAATTTTATATATGATCAATTTTATTATGAAAATTATAAGTTATAAATTAAATTTTACAGTATTTTGAAAAGAATATGAATTATATACAATAAACAAATATTAAATAATTATGTCGAATACTTTATATAAAAAGGAAGATAAAGTAGATATCGATATAATTCCACGGTTTGATTTCCAATTCTATCCTCTGCCATTTATACATTTTACATTAACACATCACAGTAATTGAAAAGGATTTTATAGGCAGTTCAGTTAATTTCTTAATTTTGGGATCGAAACGAAATTCATCAGATTGACTGTTATATGGACTATTTTTCTTTTGTTTATCTGTTGCTTTGCTCTGTCCATTTCTTCCACCGCCTTTCTCAACAATCTTCATCAAAAGACGATAATCCGTTGTGATTTTCACCGTCTTTCTCAGCAATCTTCATCAAAAGACGATAATCCGTTGTGATTTCCACCGCCTTTCTCAGTACTCTCCATCAAAGATGATAATCCGCTGTGAATGATGATTTGAGATTGTGTACAGATTCAACTGGTAAGGTTTCTCTTTTTATATAGCGATTTATTATTTTCTTTTAAGAGATTTTGATTTGTTGATTTCTCAGTTTGTATTTTGCTTCTTTGTGTCTCAAGAATCTACTGATTTCACAACTCTTATTTATGTTTCATCACTTGAAATCCTTAGCTTTTCCACAGGTAATTTGAAACAATCTATAATTGACATTTATATCCTTAATTGTAGGATGATACTCTCATCGTTTGAATTAGGTCTTTGATTGGGTTAGGATTACAATATAATACATGTACGATATGTGTTTGATGACTTACTTTGGTGACTGTAACTTGTAATGTTCACACAATTGTGTACATGATTTATTGAGAATAGTGATATTTGATTTTGTTGAGTGTGCTTTCAGAAGCTGTGGTCTCTGATGTTTACGTGTTTTGTGCTCAAAATTTTAATTTTGTTTTAGGTTGTTTCTTAACTCTCTCCTTCCACCATAGGACATCCTTTGCAGATATCTGAATGCATGCATGTTTTTTATTTGTAATAAAAACAGTTGTTTGTATAATTTGGTGTTATTTCATAGATAACTAAATGTATTTTTAAAATTGTTGCAAATGATATTTTGTGAAGAGTGTGGAAATAAAAGGTTGTCAATTGCTTTATTCTGTGTTATACATATTTGATTTTTACATGATAGGATAAGGAATGATCTTAACATTTTCAAAATTCTGTTTTGTCTTTACATAGGTCCTATTTACATGTGTTGCCTAAAAATTTGAGAGAGTCTATTACTTGGTTTTGTGAGGACTGTGTATCCACGATTGGAAAATAAAATCCACTCTATAAACTTATGCTTGTTTTAGCTAGACCAAATAATTTCAAAAGGTTAAAAACGCCAAAGAAGCCCAATCACTATCAAGGTTAAAGAAGAAGACTTTAGAGGATGTGCACGGTAGGTTGAAGCTAAGCTAAGTAGATAAAACTGAAACAAAAACTTTGTATCAACTATTTAAGAAGCTAAGCTCTTTAAATGATGATGGTCATTTAATAAATTATGACTGCTATAGGATTGTTTTCTATATATATGTACAGGGAAAGTATCATCTTCAAGAACACCATACAAAATTTTATTGTAAAAATAATCAATTTCGTTTGGTTTGATTGTTCATGGGTTAATATTTTCTGTCATTATCTCCAAACGTCATTTAAATATCTTATGTTAGAAATATATTGAACTTTTTTCATATATATCAAAAGAATCGGTATAAAACACAATACTACTATAACTTATAATCTAAGTTATAAATTATAAATTATAATTTTACTGTAATTAACAACACCAAACACAGTACACATGTTATAATTTAAGTTATAATCTTAATGTCATTAAGAATACCAAAATACAGCACATGCAAAGCCTGTCCGTCAGACCTAGTGATTTAGAAAAGTATGGATGAGCACACTAAAATAGAATAATAATTGAAAATTTTTTTGTGTAACATCTATTATTATATTTTTAAAAGGAATATAAATTACTTACAATAAATATAACTATAAAAATTTATGTAATTTAGAGAATCAATCTAGCGGTATGAATGGACACATTCAAGGATAAGTGAAATTTTTTTTCGTTCAAAGCTAATTATTTGTATTTGAAACTTCTATTCTTTTATTTGGTCTGTTTTTGACTTTTCATTTGCATTTATTTTTGGGGTTTTGTTACATTTTAGACTTTTTCAACATTCAATTCAATCACATCTTCAGCAGAATTTTCTCTATTAAAAGATGGTACATATGTTCCAGTATTATTCAATTTTGACTGTTTCGAAGAACCCCATATTCTATTGGTTAAGATTTCCATTTTTATTGGCGACGTAATTTCAACCAATGTCCAAGACAAGAGAATTTTAATAATTCATTCACAAACTAAATTTGACAAGCTCTTTTCATGATATTATCTTCGTTAATATTGCTTTGTGCAGTTCAAGTCACTTGATCATATGTTGCACCAAATTTTTTATAACAAGCGTTACCCTAGGCCATATTTTCTTAATTGTGTTTTTTTATCACATTTTTCACCCGTATTGTATTCATCATAATATATGTAGATCTGTTTCCAAAAACTCTCACATTTTGATTTGTTCTGATTATAGCATCTTTGAAAATATTTTACTAAGAAAAAATGATAGGTATCCTCCTCCTAAACTCAATGTTAGCTATTCCATAGGGCACGATTGTCAATATCATCATTTAGGTTGATGCCCTCCAAACCTTCTTTTCGAAATTCAGCATTGATTTAAACGGGCATCGTGCGTGGAGTCGAATTAGAAGTTGAATCTAAACCTCCAAATTGAGGATGATATATAGCGAAAGGCGTATCAGTATTATGCAATGAAAATTGTAGTACGTGAAATTTGAATTTAAATGTTGAGGATTTTGTGCATTTGAGTTTTGATTTTGTTGAAAGTTTTTTAAAATTTGAAAAATTGCTAAAAAAATCTGCTTGATTTGGATTCATGAGAAATTAAATAATTTGATGAATGTAGGTTTGAATTAAAAGTGGTAATAAAACAATAAGGTGGATACAGACGAAGACTTTCCTTATTTGTTTGAAGGAGTGCTTCTGTTTATTTGAATAGAAGTACTTGTTTGAAGAAGAAACAGAAAGGCTTTGAAGAAGAGAGGATTTGATTTTAGTTGAAGAAGAAAAGTTATTGAAGAAGCTTTCTCCAAGTGATTAAGTTCAACACTTTTTATTGTTAATATCATTGTGATAGATTCTGTAGCACTTATAGTTGCACTTATGTATATATGTAGTGTACAGTAACATTGTGAATTGAGTAAGAAAGTTAATGTGTACGTGTCTGTATAGAATTGTGAATTGGATTAGAAAATTGATACTGTGAATTGAGTAAGAAAGTTAATGTATCTGTATAGAATTGTGAATTGAACTAGCAAATTGATGAATATGTGTGTATTGATTAAAGTTTAAACTTATTAATCATCATGTACATTAGTTGCGGATGTATGATCATGATCATGTATATATTGATCATGTGGGCTGCTTGATATTTTTAACTTTGTGCTCCGTATAGCTATTTGATGTCTCCTGACAAATTAAATATATTAGTAATTTTTATTTTTCAATTTCCATTTTCACTTCCAACTCCCACCTTAAATTAAATGTATTATCTTTAATCAAATTAAATAAGAACATGGAGTTTTCATTTATTCATATAGAGTAAAATTAAATTTATTTATTTTTTAAAGTTGTAAAATTATATTGAATTATTTTGAAATGTATATTATCTATTCTATTATTAATTCTTATGGATTATATAATCATTAAATTGAGCTAAAATAATGTAATTTAATTCTAATTATTTATTCTATTATTAATTATTACTATGATTATATATTCTTTTGTTTGAATATATTTAATGGTGGTTTATGTTATTTTTTTCCCTTCAGGTTTAGTGAAGTTCATCTACGATCATGGCTACCAAGAGAGATCCGGTATGGAAGTATTGTGATAAAAAATGTGCAAGAAATTAATGTGCAAGTATTGTGATAAAAAAGTTAGAGGGGGTGTGCATAGAATGAAGCACTATTTGGCGGGAATTAGAGGACAAGTAGCGCCATGCACTTCAACACTCGAAGATATTAGGTTTGAGATAAAAAAAATTATATTGAAGAACAAGAGGGTGAAAACATTCAAAACAAATTTATCGGGATGAGAAGATATGAGAAGATAGCAACATGCACAACTTTGTCAAAAAGTAGTAGTATCAAAAGAAGTACGAGCAGCCCAAGGGATAGTATTCAAGGTACTTTGGAAAAATATTTTGTCAACGCTGATGATTTACCTCCCACCCGAGAAAGTGTTGATCATCGAATGAACATTAATGAAAAAGATAAAGAGTGCACCGTTCTATAGCTGCAGCATTTTATGAGTTAGGTGTCCCTTTACATTGGAATGGGAAAGAAGTGTTCATAGCTGTATTACGTGATGTTGTAAATTATGGTCTTGGTTACAAACCACCATCTAGGCGTGATTTGAGTACTTCTTTGCTAGAGAAAGAAGTGAGGGAGACAAATTTGAGTATTAATGAAATAAAAAAGACATGGATACAAACAAGAGTTTCAATACTATCCGATGGGTGGAAGGATCAAAGAGGTAGAACATTAGTATACTTTGTGGTGAATAATCTTTATGGTAATAAATTTCTGAAATCTGTTGATGTGAGTAATTTTGTGAAGGATGCAAATCGCATTTTTCAATTGTTGGATGACATTGTAGAAAAGGTGGGTGAAGAGTTGGTCATCCAAGTTGTAACTAGTAATGCAGCTAACTACAAGAAGGCAGGAGAGTTATTAATGGAGAAGCGGCAACGCCTTTGGTGGACACCTTGTGCAGCTCATTGCATAGACTTAATTCTTGAGAAGATTGGAGATTTGCCACAGCATCGGAATGCATTAAGGAAAGCAAAATAGGTATTAAGAAATATCAAAACCAACTTTTAAATTTATATTTCAGCTTTTTTTATATCATAAAGTATTGGTTTGATGATTGAATGAGCAGATGACTTCATTTGTGTATAATCACTTTATGGCTTTATCTTTGCTAAGGAAATTTAGTGATAAGGATTTGATAAGACCTGCTGCTACTAGATTTACAATTGGATTTCAAACATTGCAAAGACTATTTGAGGTGCGTTCAAAGTTGGAGCAAATGTTTACATCTCCAGAATGGGTTGAGTGTAGCTTATCAAATAAGCTAAAAGAAAAAGAGGTGAAAAAAATTATGGTGAGAGATGAAAGATTTTGGGAAGCATTGTCTTATGCTTTAAAGATAACTGAACCTCTTGTTAAGGTGCTGAGAATAGCAGATTCTGAGAAAATGCCTGGCATGGGATTCATTTATGGAGCTATGGATGCTACAAAAGAAGAGATTGCTAAAAACTTGAACAATGATTTAGCTAGTTATCATGAGATTTGGGCTATCAATGATTAAAGATGGCAATTTCAAATGCATATGGATTTGCATATTGCGGCTTACTACTTGAATCCACGCTTTCAGTATTTATCAAACATGTCGACTCATTCGAAAATAAGAATTGACTTAAGTAAATGCATGATGAAGCTTATCCCTTCTAAAGAAGATCAACAAAAAGCAATGGTTCAACAACAAGACTTCAAGAAAAAATATGGATTGTTTGGATTTGAACATGTAGTGGATACTGTGCATATTTTATCTCCAGGTAACTAACTTCAAATTATCTTCTATTATTTAAATGAATTTGATGTTTTTATTATAGATAAAACTTTTGTGATGATTGTAGCTGATTGGTGGAAGAATTGGGGAGTTGAAGCTCCAGAGTTAATGACATTTGCTGTGAAAGTGTTAAGTCTTACGTGCTTATCTTCAACTTGTGAGCAAAATTGGAGCAAATTTAATTTGGTATATATTAAATGTTCAATGTTATTAAACTCATCATATATTAGAAACTAAGTGTTTTTTCGATTTAACTTTCAGATTCATACTAAGAGAATGAATCGTTTGACATAAAAAAAGGTTGAATGATTTGGCTTTTGTGATGTACAATCGCAATTTAAAGCACAAGTACTTAGAGTGCAAAAAGCACACGGTTGACGTTGAGCATGAAGTGCTTTCAGACACCGATAATGAGTGGGTGGCTGCAGATGAAGAAACTGAGAACATAATCACAACTATTGTCACATCTAGAGTGGAAGCAAGTGCACCTAGTAGAAGAGGAAAAAAAAAGAAGTATGTTTATTATTTTTCTTATATATATATACCTTTTTAAATCAATATACATTTGTATACTTAATATACATTTTTTTTATTTAGAAAAGGTAAAGCTATATTAGAAGACGAGAGTGCACCAATTGGAGAAAGTGATGATGAAGATTCGTCAAAAGGGATGTTTGAAGATGAAACACCGAGATTTGACTCTCAATTCCGTCCTTTAGATTCAGAGGATCTTAATTAAGCATGATTTTGAAATTTCTAAGTTTTTGTTTCTTTTGTATAGCTCACAAAAATATGGAACTTTATTCTATTATTGAAAGGCTACTAATGTTATTTATTAGTACATTTGAGTTGTTTTTGAATGATCAATCCAATTAATTTGGATTACAAATTTATTTCTTTGTTTAAGACAGGTTCCGTACCAATCGACCGTATCTTCCGTACCGTATTGACCGTATCACGTACAGAATTTGTACCGTACGACCGCCCGTACCGTATTTTGCATCATTAGATGGGGATGCTCTAAGTGAAACTTTTTCCTTCGTAGTTGTGAGTCACTCTTTTTAATTTAGACAATCAATCCGCTATATGGGTAAGCACACAAGTAATAAACGAAACTTTTCGCTATTACGCTGAGTTACTTTTTTAATTTTACTTTCAAAATTCGAATAATAAATAATTTTAGGGAAATTTTTTTATAGGCTATAAAATGTTTACTATACAATTATAGGCCACTTTTGAAAAGTTTGTAAAACTAAAGTTTGATTTTCACTCCATAGGCTATTCACAGTCTGTGACCGTAATTCACAGTATCTGTGAATTGTAAAAATTCAGGGGTATTTTGGGAAACTTGGCATATGGAGTGAAAACTAAACTTTTAAAAGTCTATTTTTGTATGTTTTTCAAAACAGACCTATAATTGTAATTTGAACTTTAAAAAGCCCATTTGAAAGAATTTTCACATAATTTTAAAGTATTTAAATTAGACAAAATTAAAAGTATGAAATACTAAATTGAAATTTCTTTTGAAATTATATGTATAATCCAAAAATAAAATTTTAAGAGCAAAACTAATTTAAAAAGTTAAGGAAAATATTTTATAAGATCGATCTATCTATCTATCTATCTATCTATCTATCTATCTATATATATATATATGGATGAAAATGGGGGAGTTAGAACCGGTTTTGAATAAAGATTTAGCCTAATTGAAATTAAAGTCGAAAAGCAATGAAAACTTATGTTGGGGTGTCAAACCTAATACCAAATTAGTAATATAAGAGGATAATTACTTGTATATATAGAATCCTGAGAACTTCATTAGTATGAGGTCTTTTGGGTGGTGGTATTCAAGAACAAATCCGTGCGGGCTCGACCCTAACCCAAAGCGGACAATATCATACTAATGTGGGAGTTGGGGAGCGGCTCCGGAGGGTTCAACAAGTGGTATCAGAGCTTGGTTTAGAGATGGAGCCCGTGATTAGATCCGAAGTGTGCCTTGTGTCGAAAGTCTCCTAATGATAAGGTGGTCATGCAGCAGGTCTCGTTGGGTAGTAGCGACGGTACAAGATAATTTGATAAATCAGTAGATTATCACAAGGGGATGCCAGTTATCGGTGAACCGGGGAATTATATCAAGGGGAGGCTACAAGATGTGGTCCTTGGTTTAAAAGATCGGTGGACTAAGTCGAGGGGACGCGATGTGGCCCTTGGTTTGAAAAGTAGGATTGTTAGGGTGTCAAACCCAATACCACATCAGTAATACAAGAGGATAATGACTTGTATATATAGAATCTAGAGAACTCCATTAGTATGAGACTTTTTAGGTTGTGGTACCTAAGAACAAATACATACGGACTCGAACCTGATCCAAAGCCAACAATATCATACTAATGTGGGAGTTGAGGAGCGGCTCCGGAAGGTCCAATAAGTGGTATTAAAGTTTGGTTGAGAGATGGAGCCCGTGTTTAAATATGTGGTGTGCCTTTTGTCGAATGTCTCCTGATGACATGGTGGTCAAGCAGCGGATCTCGTTTGGTAGTAACGGCGGTACAAGATGATTTGACGAATCGGTAGATTATCACAAGGGGAGGCCGGTGATCAATGAACTGGTGAATTATCTCGAGGGGAGGCTATAAGATGTGGCCCTTGGTTTGAAGGGGAGGATTGTTTGGGTGTCAAACCCAATACCACATCGGTAATACAAGAGGATAATGACTTGTATATATAAAATCTAGAGAACCCATTAGTATGAGGCCTTTTGAGTGGTAGTACCCAAAAACAAATCCGTGCTGACTCATCCCTAATCTAAAACGGACAATATTATACTAATATGAGAGTTGGGGAGCGGCTCCAGACAACCAACTAATTCTACACTTACAGGGGACTCGCCTTGAGGTACCAACACCTCACCTCATTGCATTAATTCTCTATTTCTCATTCTTCACTCCCACGCATGATTCCTGTAACATTGTTGAAGGTTATTAGTGTGCTTATAGGTTATTAAAACATTGATTGCTTACTAAAAGCTTTTGAGCAATGTTTTTGGAATCCGATCAATTCCGAAATTCAAAAACGAGCATTTAGGTATGCTTTAACATATGAGGCTGTTGGCTAAATAGCATTTTCAAGTACTGGTTAACGTTTTCAAAAGTTTTAGAGGTTTAATCAAAATCAAAAATTTAAATTTTTTAAAGTAGTTGGTTTGGTTAATAGTAATCTTATTGGATCAAAACGCTAATTTTTAAAATGCTGATAGTAAAGCATTTGAGAGGTTCAAAAATTAGAGATGTGTTGGAAATGCCAAATTACCACACTTTTATTTAGAATTATATTAATTATACATTAATAAAATAATTTAAATTTATTATAATAATATTTAATACTTTCGGTTTTATTTTTTATTATAATATTTTTATATTTAAAATTTTTTATAATACTTTTTTTAGTATTATAGTAAGTATACTATTTTTTTATATATTAGTTTAATTAATAATTATATAAAAATAGTAAATATTATTAAAATTATTATATATTAATATTATTAATAAATATTAAAATATTTAATATATTATATTATCGATTTAAAAGTAATAGTCCACAATATACATTATAAAAAATTAAAAGAAATTAAATATTATTTTATAATTAAATCCGTATTAAACAATTAATTATCAAATATTATGTCATTAATTATCAAATATTGTGCCATTAATCAACTAATAACTAATCATTAATCAAACCGATGGTGGAATCCACCACCCAACAACTAATCCTATTGAATTTATTGTGAAACCCACCGTATATATTCTTAGAATTAGACTAATTACCTAAGCTTCTAATTAGGTATTAGGTTTCTTACAATAGATAGAGTTATAATATTGATTTAGTGAGATTAATTTTGACTAAATATTTGCATTTTCATTTTTATGTCTTAATGATGAAATGCAAAATATACAAACACCATGTAATGGATATGCCATTAAAAACAAAAATTATTATTGTTTCGACTGTCGAGCCAAAATCACTTCATCAACCTCTTCCAAATCAAAACAAAAACACTCAAAAACAACAGAACTGCATGCAAACCACTACGTGTAAACCAAACCCAACCCCCACAAATCCCCTCTCCTTCCACGTCTCCACCCCAAAGCTCCTATAAATCCACCACCAAACACACAACACAACACACCAAAATGGCAAAACACACACTCCTCCTCACAATCTTCACACTCTTCCTCATCACCACCACCAAAGCCTCAACCTACCGAGCCACAATCACAATCGACGATGAAAACCCTCACCACACCACACCAAGAGACTGCGACCGTCAAATCAAACAACAAGATTCACTAAAACCCTGCCAGATGTACCTCGCTTCTCGTCTCCAACAATCACCATACGAAGGCCCAGAACACGAAGTTCAACTCCAACAGTGTTGCCAGCTGTTACAGCAACTGAGACAGCCTTGTAGATGTGCTGGAGTGGAGACAGCCGCTCGGATTTCCGAGAGGAGACAAGGAAGATTGAGTGGACAGCAGAAGCGTCAGCTTTATCAAATGGCCGCTGAGATTACTCAGCTTTGTGACGTTGAGCCGAGAACTTGTGGGTTTGGTAGTAGCTTTGATATGTGATGAGTGAAGTTAACGTATGTGTAAGTAATAAAGGTTATGAATGACCGTTCTTTGGCTGACGTGGCTGGAGGTTTAGCGGTTGTTTTCTAATAAAGTAAACACATAAGTCGTGTTATGTAATCTCAGTCGGAGATGGATCTTTCACTTTGTGATATAAGCAGAATCTACGTAGAGTTTTCTGCTACTAGCTTTGCGTAATAAATAAATTTTTCTATTTTATTTTTTAAAAAGTTTTAAATTTAACTCCCACTGAATAACTACAAATTACACCATCCGGTCCATTCGGGAGAGGATTTTGTAATTTGGAGAGTGAAATTTTATTGCAATGATATAATAAAATGGAGGGTTATTTTTAAAAAAATCTATTTTTATCAAACGTTTCATTTTAAATTTTCGGTTTTGAAAAGTTTGAAAAACCACCCCAAAATTAAAATTACTAGTAAATTTGGTATTTTTTTTTAGTGGTTTTGTTGTTGTATGAATATTTTTTATTTTACGAATTTATGAATATCTAAATTAAAGTATATAAAATTTCAAAACCGTTCATAAAATATCAAAATCACTAAAAAAAAAAAAATACCAAAGATCATTAGTGGTTTTGATTTTGAGAGCGGTTTTCCAAACTTTTTAAAATGAATATAATGTCGGAATAAAATGGAGATAATAGCAAATTCATATTTCTCACGCTATTTTGAAAAGCCTATTATTACCACCACTGATTTTGCTCATCGATTGATTTTGTTTTGCATCACTCGCTCACTTACTATTACCACACTTTGTTTATCGATTTTTTTTTTTTATTTAATTTTTTTTTTAGTGTTTCACCTTTGATTATAATGTGAATTCCTAGTTAGGGATTTTGTTTGTATAATGATTTCTAATTGTTCAGATTTGTGGAGGAGGGATAAGAATTTGTGTAGATCTTGTGTTGCCGTGGTGAGGGAGGATATCAAATCGAATTATTCAGGTAACGATCATAGTTTTCGTGGAGAGAGAGGTTGTGAAATCGAACTGATTCAGGTAATGATCAATGCAGTGGCAGAGCACACCACAGCAATTTGAAGAAAGTTATTAAATAAAAAGAAAAAAAAATATACTGTATTATTTAAATGCGTAAAATTTGACACCACTACCTCTCTTATAGTTTGACCTCTTTGGCTCACTTGTTGTAATATAATTTGATCTCTTTGAGCCACTTGTTGTAATGTTTGGCTCCGCCACTGCGTGAATGCGGTAAAGAGAGCATAGAGAGAGAGTATTTAGTGCATAGAAAGCTCGGTAGAGAAGAGTTTGGTGCTACGTAGTTGTGTATTGAGTGTGTTGAGAAATTGTAATTATAAAGTATTTATTGAAGAATTCGAGGTGTTAACTTGTATGAGATTTGTGAAAATAATATTTTAGTGTTATTTTTAAAAATACTCTATTTTTTCAAACATTTCACTTTGAGTATCTGATTTTGGAAGTTTTGAAAAATCATCCTAAAATCAAAATTAATAGTGATTTTTGATAATTTTGTGAGTGATTTTTATGTTGTATAAGTGATTTTGAAATTTTATATATTTAACGTAGAGACTTGGAAATAACCCTTTTTTTGTTAGGGGTTAATACAGAGAGAGTTGTAATCAACCGTGATCGTGGAACATGTTAAAAGGAAGCAGCTATTGATAAAATTTGATGGCCAAAAACTTTTTAATTCTAAGCGCATGTACAGTATATTTCTCATGGAATATTTGTAACATGTTTGATTTTTTTATTTATTTTTTCGATATTTTAAAGCTAGTCTTACGGTAGTGTATCCCAATTTCAGGTTGATACGATTGTATTACTTGCACTACACTTTAACATAACTTATTTTACAAGTAGACAATTGACTCGCGCTAGGATGATTTTTTTTTTTAATTTATATATTTTATTTAAGTAATTATTAATGATAAATAAATGGTTTAAATAATTTAATGTATATGTATATATATATATGAATTATACTAAAAACGAAAAATATAAAATAAAATAAAATTTATCTTCTCTATAAAAATCATTTTAGGAAGAGGAGTATTTTATTAATTTATTTAAAATTCATTATTTATTATTTTAAAAATCTTTATTGTTTATTATAAATATAATGATGAAAATAAATGTTATAATTTTCAATATATGACATTGATTAGTTTACAAATATTTGAAAATCAATTAGCAATGTTTTTTAAAAATAATAATAATAATAATAATTGGATTTTGAATTATAAACTAATATTATCTTATTAAAATCACATATGTTTTGTATCATTCCTCAAATCATATTATGAAAATTTAATTAATACAAAGTTTTTAATTGTCAGTTAATTATATATTATATAAGATTTTAACTATTAAATGATTTTATCAATTAGAAATATCAATAAATATGGAGATAATTTCTTTAATTGATATAGTTGATTTCATGAATACATTTACTTACTTAATTTGTAAAAATTATTATCTAAAAATTATTAAATTAGTGTAAAACTAATGTCATATATATAATATAATATATATATATAATTTTTTAATATATATTAATTTTTTATTTCATAATTAATGTTTCCCTAAATCAATCATCATAAACTTACCAAATAAATCAATCACTCATACTTTTAAAAAATTAACAAAAACAGTAAATAAATAAATAATTAATTAATAATTTGTAACAAAACAGCAAGTTATAGAATCACAATATCAAAACACAACAATTTTACGTGGTTCACCTCAAACGAGGCTAATCCACGGGACCTCAGCTTCAAACTGAGAGATCGATGGCACTACTAATCAGATCACAAGACCACAGAGTATATCACAAAGCAATTACACAAAGATTACAGCCGAAATCACAAAGTAACCCTAACAAAGATGAAACCCTAGCAGAGCAGGAGGAGAGAGGTCGCTGTTTCTCTCACTAAGTCTGCAGAGGAGAAGAAGAGATGAATATAAAGGTAGGTCTTCAAGTGAAACCGGGTGCCCAAGAGAAGAAGCGCGGATCTTGAAGAGGGTCGGGTCAGGTTCCAGGTAAGTGGGCCAAGCTGCAGCAAGTGAGGCAGAGACAAAGCCCAAACAACTGAGCCCACAAAAGCAAGAAGAACAAAACAAATACAAGTTCGGCAGTAATAAAAGAATGTATACATTACAACAAAACTTCCCCTAATGTTACATTCTACAGGAATCATAAAAATGGTCTATAGATCATCACTTTTGATCATTGTGCCTCCAAGCCTCTCTCAGTTCCAAAGGATTGCATCACTGGTCCAGGCCCTCTATTTTCAGACCCGGCAGATGTGAAGGAAGTTCCTGCAGTACAGAAACTTCTTCAGTGACACTACCTTGGTGCCCATATCAGAGGGATTTTCGTCTGTTGGAACTTTTTCAACCTGCAGGACACCATTTAAAATATTCAGTCTAATGAAGTGATATTTGACTCCAATATGCTTAGTTCTGTCATGATAGACAGGGTTCCTACTAATGTGGTAGGCTCCCTGGCTATCAGTGAAGACTATTGCTTTGGAGCCAAGTAAATTGATTTCCTGAAGGAGCCCCTGTATCCAGAGCCCTTCTCTTATTCCTTCAGTTAGAGCAATGTACTCAGATTCAGTGGTACTCAAAGCCACATCAAATTGCAATTTGGATCTCCAGGAAACACAATTTCCACACACAGTAAATACATAAGCAGTCATAGAACGTCTGAATACAATCTCTTTAGCAAAATCAGAGTCAGTGTAACCAATAATATTCACAACATCAGAATGCTTACTATATTGTAAACCAAAATCAACAGTGCCTTTAATATACCTGAAGAGACCTTTAATAGCATTCCAGTGTTCAAGCCTTGGTTTCATCATGTATCTGCTTAATATGCTTATTGAATAAGCTAAGTCAGGTCTTGTACAGACCATAGCATACATGATGCTGCCAATGGCTTCAGGATATGGAATGTCATGAAGGATATGATCATCATCACAGAGTTTATTGTCAAGTTTATGACTAGCAGATAGGGGAAGACTATTCGGTTTTGCATCACTCATACTGAAATTGTTCAGAATTTTATACAAGTAATTTTTCTGATCAATGCATAAATTATTACCTCTGTCCCGAGATATAGACATGCCAAGGACTTTGGAGGCTTCCCCCAAATCCTTCATGTCAAATTCCTTATTCAGATCATGTTTGACAGTGGCCAGATACTGCATTTTTGAACTCATTAACAGAATGTCATCCACATACAAAAAAGCATGAATACAGGTGAATTATCAAACTTGTAATACACAAGCATCATACATACTTCAAAGCCCATTTTGCCTGCATAATCATTAAACCTTTCATTCCAACGGGGTGATTGTTTCAGACCATATAGGGACCTTTTCAGGAGACACACCTTGCCACCAGGTTTGACAAACCCTTCAGGTTGGTCCATGTATTTCCCTGTCAAGAAAGCCATGGAGAAAGGCTGTTTTGACGTCCATCTGCTCTAATTCCCAATTAAAATGAGCAACTAAAGACAACATGATCCTAATAGTAATATACCGAACTACAGGAGAGAATACTTCTGAGAAATCAACCCCAGCTTTCTGGGTAAACCCTTTGGCTACTAATCTAGCCTTAAACCGACCTGGATCAGAAACTGGTAAGTTCTCCTTCACCCTGTAAATCCACTTACAGCCCACAAGTTTCTTAAGTTCAGGTTTCGTTACCAGATCCCAAGTATGATTCTTCATCAATGAAGCTATTTCACTGTCCATAGCATTCTTCCACATGATTGCATTTGGACAATTTATAGCTTCTTGATAAGAATTTGGAACAAATTCTGATTCAGTATACGTGTTAAGAGCATAGATCACAAGATTTATATCAACAAAGTCACTATATTTGGATGGCATCCTAGTGGTCCGCCTAGGTCTGTCTCTACTCAGGAGATAATCATCCAAATTATGCTCATGATATGTTTCATCTATAGTCTCAACAGGTTGATTCTCAGTATTCTCAACAGGATCAGTTTCAGATGGACAAGGATTGAACAGACTCACTGTTAGTTTCCAGGTTCACTGACCCTATGGCTATCATGCTCAATAATAGGCACATCAGACTCAATACCAGGCTCAGAATCCTCAGATTCTAGTGGTTTGATTTCAAAACTGGAGAGATCAAGCTGTTTGTACTGAATAGGATTAGAAGACTCAGAATTAAGGAATCCAGGAAATTCAGTCTCAAAAAACACAACATCACGACTGATAATGAATTTATAACTGGATTTATCCTTAAAGACCAGCCTGTAACCCTTAGTACCAGCCTGAAAACCCATAAACAAACCAATAAGAGATCTAGGATCGAGCTTATCAAATCTTTGATGAGCTAAAACTTTGCAGCCAAAGGTCCTAATGTGACTGAAACTAGGAGGTTTCCCATACCAGAGTTCAAAAGGAGTCCTATTGTCAATAGAAGAGGAGGGAGACCTATTTTTAAGGTAGGTGGCATAATTCAAAGCTTCCCCCCAGAAAATCTTAGGAAGACAGGCTTGGAATAACAGGCTTCTAATTCTTTCTAGAAGAGTTCTATTCAACCTTTCAGCAACCCCATTTTGCTGAGGAGTATACCTAACAGTCCTATGTCTCCTAATCCCGGAATCCTCACAAAACTTGTGAAATTGTTCATTGCAAAATTCCAGACCATTATCAGTTTTAAAACATTTGATTTTCTTTCCAGATTCATTTTCTACTAAAGATTTCCAAATTTTAAATTTTTCAAAGACTTCAGTTTTGGATTTTAACAAATAAGTCCAGCAGAATCTTGAAAAATCATCAGTAAATGAAAGAAAATATTGACAATTACTAAATGTTTTGGTTCCTGTAGGACCCCACAAATCAGAATGAATATATTCAAGAACAGCTTTTGATTTAAAATCAGATTTTGGAAATGGTGATCTGGTTTGTTTAGCAAGAATACATTTCTCACAAGTAGGAATGACACAAGGAAAGTCACTCTCAATTAACCCCTGTTTCTGAAGTTCTCTAAGACTGCCTAAACCTATGTGGCCAAGCCTTCTATGCCATAGCAAAGCCTTACTAATGGGATCACTAAGTTTGGTTTGGGTAGCTAAAACTTCTAAGGTTGATCCTTCAAGAATGTATAGGTTTCCTACCTTTTTCCCCCTTAAATCTACCTTATTAGATCCAGGTCTAGACATTTCTACCAACTGGTTCTTAAACACACACTCAAAACCCATCTCACCCATTTTACTCACAGACAGGAGGTTCCTTCTAAGTTCAGGGACATATTTGACATCTCTAAGGGTTAAAGTCCTACCATCATACTGTCTAATGGTTACATTTTCTACCCCAACTATGTCACATCTATGATCAGATCCCATGACAACAAAACCCCCTTTAACAGACTCAAAGTTTGAAAACCAGCCCTTATTTGGTGACATATGGTGTGTACAACCTGAATCTATCACCCAATCAATCAAAGAATTATCAGGAATGGCAGAATTATTTAACTCAATCACAGCAGTAAAACCATCAACAAAAGGATCAGAAACAGTAACAGTATTAGAAACAGCAGGTTTAACAATACCATTTGCTTCATCTCTCTTCTTCTGGAAGCAGTCCTTAATAAGATGGTTAGCCTTTTTACAATAATAACACTTCCTCTCTTTATTGCTACCATTTTTACCCTTACTACTGTCCTTCTGTTTGTTATCAGCCCTACTCAGATTATTTTGGTTAGCTGTAGGTTTCTTACCCTTCCCCTTAGTCCTATGGCTGGTGTTAGGCTTGCTAAGGAATAACCCTTCATTATCCTTTTTAATCATTTCCTCACCTACAGATCTGAAATTCAGAGCATCCATGATATCCTTAGTGGTTAAAGATTTCTTATTAAAAGAAATAAACTCTCTAACAACACTATGGGACTCAGGCAAAGCATGAAGAAGGACCATAGCTAGATATTCATCGCTAAGCCTCTCAGCTTCTTTTGTCCTACTATTCAGATCCTGAACTAACCTTTTAAACACAGCCAAGTTCTCATTTACCGTCTTATTAGGGGCAAACCTAAAGCTAAACAGTTTATGAAGGCTAATAATCCTATTTGGAATATCAGATTCTAAATAGTTAGCTTCTAATGCTTTCCAGAGAGAGTCAGCAGTCTTAACATCATTCATAGCAGTTAAAACATCATCAGATAAATGCAATAGTATGGTATGATATGCACGCTTAGCCATTCTAGCCTTATCAGGGTCAGTAGTACCAGGAGGATAGTCATTATCCACAGCCCCTTCAATGCCATGGTGAACTAAAACAGATAGCATTTTCTTTTGCCACAAAACAAAGTCTTGAGATCCATCAAAGACCTCAATGTTTATTGGATTGGAACTAGAAGGTTTGGAAGACATTTTGTAAAGAGTTTAATTGAAGAATAGTTTTAAAAACTTTGTAATACACTGACACTACAAGGAAGACCAAAGAAATATGATGCACTATATTCACAAAGAATGAACAAATCAATTTCAGATATACAACAAAATATATCACAACATAAACAGATCACTCAGATATTCACACAGAAGCAAGACAAATATTAACACAATTATTCACAAAGGTTGAGAACCTCAAACAAGTCAGATTTTCACGTTACTGACACCGTTTGGGTCTTTTAACAAGAACTAAGCTTGTAACCCTCAGCCACGTTCAAACAAGCCAGTCTGTTCCGTACTGGCAGGCGGTTCGAGGCTTTAACAAGCAACTAAGACTTGTACCTCTTCAGCCAAGGTTCTCAACCAACCAAATATCCACAGTAATCTCAGGACAGTATACAATATCACAAAGTAGGAACAATTTCGAAAACAGAATGCTTAAACAATAAAGAGTAGGGTTTAGAAAGGCTCAGTATATGCTGCAATCTGGTAAATCGACCTGTCAAGGTTCGATTTTCCTCCTAGTGCCCCGGAACCTCTCTTAGGGTCACCCTTCTAGTTTCCTCTTCTTCTCCTTAAGCCTTTTGTTCTCCTTTAACAGCTTCAGAGGGTACCTGTCACTCAAACTAACTTGTTAGAAACAAGAAATAACAGACGAAGCAAAATATCGAACAAGTAACAAACTACTCTGTTAGGGTTTCACTACAGCAGATTATAACCAACTATAAACCTCAGATCTACTCAGATCAAAGACCGATAGTTCGATTAAACACACAGATATGCACATAGAATCACAAAGAAGAGGTAAATCACCAAGAATCACCAAGAATCCACACAGACATTCAAAATCTGTAAACCCTAAATCACAAAAGCAGAACAACCAAACCCTTACCTGGGCTCTGATACCAATCTGTAACAAAACAGCAAGTTATAGAATCACAATATCAAAACACAACAATTTTACGTGGTTCACCTCAAACGAGGCTAATCCACGGGACCTCAGCTTCAAACTGAGAGATCGATGGCACTACTAATCAGATCACAAGACCACAGAGTATATCACAAAGCAATTACACAAAGATTACAGCCGAAATCACAAAGTAACCCTAACAAAGATGAAACCCTAGCAGAGCAGGAGGAGAGAGGTCGCTGTTTCTCTCACTAAGTCTGCAGAGGAGAAGAAGAGATGAATATAAAGGTAGGTCTTCAAGTGAAACCGGGTGCCCAAGAGAAGAAGCGCGGATCTTGAAGAGGGTCGGGTCAGGTTCCAGGTAAGTGGGCCAAGCTGCAGCAAGTGAGGCAGAGACAAAGCCCAAACAACTGAGCCCACAAGAGCAAGAAGAACAAAACAAATACAAGTTCGGCAGTAATAAAAGAATGTATACATTACAACATAATTTATTCATTTGTAATATTATTTTAAATATTTTATTTTTTAAACTAATATTAAAAAAGCGTGATACAATATCCAAAATTAGAGTTCAAATAATTTCAGGGAAGGAGCTTCTACTTTTATACTACTTTTATCCAAAATTAAAAAGTGTGATATAAAACTCAATGAGTTTCTTTTGGCGGGAACCTACACATGTGGAAAATTACCACTAGAACAGTGATCAAGATACCATCATCAACCGTCATTTCATTTTCACGCTTTTTTCACGCTTTGCAAACAGATGTTACCTCTACTTTCTTCATTACCTATCCAGCTTTCAATTTTTATTTATTTATTTTATCAATTTCCTTATTTTACATACAACGTTGTTGAAGTTTAACTTTATAAACAATCAATGAATCATCCCAAAATGTGAAATGAATATCCACCTTCCATCACAAACTTCCTACTAATTTTTCACATTTCCATTACTTTCTTTCTAACCTCACTTTGTATATGATTGGGGCTATCTGTGATTATAAAACAATCAGTTATAGGGTGGTGAAATCCCAAATATATCCCTTCTCTATCTTAAATTTACACCTACAACAATAATGCATGAATGTAAATTTGGAAGGGATGAAGTGTATGTTTGACGCCCCAAACATATACTTTATCTACCAGACACTACCAATAAAAAATTCAGATCAATGAATCATTCCAATATGTCGAATGAAGATCCATCTTCCATCACAAACTTCCAACTAAACTTTGACATTTCCATCACTTTCTCTCTAACCTCATTGCACTATCCATTAAACAACTAATAACTCTCAGAATCTCATCCATCATCACAAGGTTAGCATTCGCGGAGTGATTCAACCTCATTTTCACAACCAATCCCAATTCTTTCACCATTTTGAAAGCATTGAAATGTTGTTCATCATCAACAGGCCCTGTAGCAATTGGATACCATACCATAATCTCTCTAAGATTGAATTCCAACCACAGTGAGATACAAACCAACCAATTGCTTTCTTGGCTAAGGTCTCCGGCTGCGGAGCCCAACCACATATATATTTTCATCTGATAAAACATCGACATTTATAGTCTGATTGTATAAAATTTCAGAGTCAAACGATCATTTGATCCCAAGTGACCATGGAAACTTGCGGTCACTTTACTGAAGTGCAGGTGCTATCTCTTTCACTTGTACTAGAGTGAAGCTACTTTGACTTCCGAAATAGAGAAACAAATGATGATCCAGTCTGAGTATCAAACCAGCACAAGATTGTCAAGGACTTCCCTTATCCATATCAGGATTAGTCTGACTCTTAAACTCTAGAACTGTATACATTCTTGGATAAGTGTAGTTCCAGAGAAGCAGTTGACTACACCTAGCTCAAGCTAAGTAAGGGGAAAAACGTGTTTACCACTATGCCAAGTGCAGTCAACTGCTTCTCTCGAACTACACTTATCATAGAATATATACAGTTCTAGAGTTCCAGAGTTAGACTAATCCTGATATGGATAAGGGGAAGTCCCTGACAATCTTGACTATAATTATCAAAACTTACTAGATTACCAAAAATATTCTCATTTTTACCTTCTTCACTTCCCAATATCATTGGTGCCCTACCATTGGCACTCATGTCCGCGCTTCCAGAAAACTCCATAGAATTATCTCTTAGGCCACTAAAAAAAAGTCTGAAAATACAAACCAAAATTGTTCCCATTTTGCTCAGCAAAATTAACAAAAGAGGAACATCATCTGACCTCCTTAATCATAGATCCGTTTTCGTTACTTATAGCAGAATCTGACACATTTGTAGGTCTAATCTCCTCTTTAATACCACTACTATCATGGTTCGATTCAACCACTACACTTTTGATGTTCAAATCACTCAACTGTTTTGACAATGAATTTCTTGCCAACATCCTTTTTTTTTTGTCCAATCCTCCATCATTTAGTGTCAGGCATGCTAAATCCTTGTCATCACTATAATCTGAATCAGTAGATGAATCCTCAAGAAATTTAGCCAATAAAACACGTTAAAAATACATATAACTTCGAATAGGAAAATGTCAAAAAGAGTCCAAACCAATCAAACCCAAATTTTAGTAATGATAATGAGAAAATAAATCCAAACAGCCCAAATTGATAGATAAATTCTTCACCTTTTTTTTTTTTTTTTCTGAATTATCCTTCTAATTTTAGAATTTGGAGTGATCATAACACATTTCCATCTTTCACTTGTAGCAATCTGTCAAAATTGGATATTTAGTTATATGATAAGATTACAATTGCATTTTGATTATATATACTGTCACATCATTCTCACCTATGAAAACACCACCAACAGCAGCCACCTTTGGCCCAACATAACCTATTTTACATGGAAAGGAGTTAGTTCTCATTTTCAAGTACCTTTTATAAATAATCTCCACAGCTTAATACCAAAATATATAGGTTTGCCTTAATGCAAATATAACAGGATAGTAGGATCCTGACATGTGGTAAAAAAACTCACCAATCTAGTCCCGATCTTCAGGAAGATAAGACTCAAAGCCCAGTCCTTATATATATAAGAGAAAAACTGGACTTTCATTTATGGGTACTGGCATTGGCACAATAACAAAGATCTGAAACAACAGACTGGTCAACACTGAAATGACAAATATCTAAACGAAACAACCGCCAAAACCCGAGGAGGGTTACGACATAGAAATACAAAAGAAAGGTTTTTACCAAAGTTACGTAAATAGAATACTAAAAAAAACCAATGCTTAAACACCTTACCCATTTTGACGATAAAGGAGATCTCATAATAACAATCACACCATTATATTTAATAAAATAAATAATGTAATTATAAATAGAAAAGAAATAAAATCAAATGATGGTATATGTATTAAATTCATTAACCATTCTCTTTCGTATTAAAATTACAAAACATAATCACATGTCACCTGAAAATTGGCTGGTGCGCCCAGATCATGGGAGTCTATTCCCTTCCAAGTCAAAACAAAAACTACAAATATGCGTGCAAATCACTACGTGTAAACCAAACCCAACCCCCACACCCGCACTCCTTACACGTCTCCACCAAAACCTCCTATAAATCCACCCCTTCACCACCACCAAACACACAACACCAAAATGGCAAACCACACTCTCTTCCTCACAATCTTCACACTCTTCCTAATCACCACCACCCAAGCCTCAACCTACCGAGCCACAATCACAATCGACGATGAAAACCCTCACCACACCACAACAAGAGACTGCGACCGTCAAATCAAACAACAAGATTCACTCAAACCGAGAGGAGACAGGGAAGGTTGAGTGGAGAGCAGAAGCATCAGCTTTATCGAATGGCGGCTGAGATTCCTCAGCTTTGTGATGTTCAGTCCAGACCTTGTGGGTTTGGTAGTAGCTTTGATATGTGATGAGGGACGATAACGTATGTATGTGTATACCGTATGCGTGTACGTATATATAAAATAATATAATAAAGGTTATGAATGACCGTGGCTGACGTGGCTGGAGGTTTAGCGGTTGTTTTGTAATAAAGTAAACACATAAGTCGTTTTTTGTAATCTGAGTCGGAGATGTATCTTTCTTTAAGTGATATAAGAAGAATTTTCTACTATTACCTTTGCGTAATAAATAATTTTTTTTACTTTATGTTTTAAAAAATTTAATTTTTACAGCGGCTAAATGACTACAAATTACACCATCCGGTCCATTCATGGGACATGAATTTTGTAATTTTGAGAGTGAAATTCTATTGCAATAAATCTAGTAAAAAGAATATGATGTATGAATAGAATGGAATATGCTTTTAAGATAGCAAATTCATATTTCTCACACTATCTTCGAAAGCATCACTCACTCACCTATTATTACCACCACTGATTTTGCTTCTGCTTACCGATTGATTTTTTTTTGGTGATTTATTTATTTATTTATTTTTAATGTTTCACTTTTGATTATAATAGGAGGGATAAGAATTTGTGTAGATCTTAGGCTGCCAGTCGGGAGGGAGGATGTCAAATCGAACTATTTGTTGGATTTTTACTTATCAGTTAATAACTCTTTTACTTATCAGTTAAGTAAGGTCCTGGTCTTTAGCAAGTTCTAGATAGAGTTTGTTGTTATTTGAAATTCTCTCACCACGTTGTTATTTCTGTTTTTGTAAGGCTATTTATAGCCCTTCCTTTCTAATGAATAAGATAACCCCTTCCAGATACAAAGTCTTTTGTTTTTTACATTTGGTATCAGAGCCTGGTTAAAGAACAAAATTGGGTGTGTGATTGAGAGAGTGTGAGTTAAACACTTTGGGAAATTGGGTGTGAAAGCGAGAGCGTGAGTTAAACACCGTGAAAAAAAATGTCAGTTGATAAGTTTGAGCAGCCGTCCATTCCAAAATTTGATGGCTATTATGATCATTGGTCAATGATGATGGAAAATTTTCTGAGAAGTAAGGAGATGTGGAGCCTGGTGGATGACGGAATCCCAGCAGCAGCGATAGGGACGGCAGCAGCAAGTGAGGCACAGAGGAAATTAGTGGAAGAAGCCAAACTCAAGGACCTGAAGGTCAAAAACTTTCTGTTTCAGGCAATTGATAGAGAAATTCTGGAAACAATCCTTGACAAGAGTTCGTCCAAGGCAATTTGGGACTCGATGAAGCAGAAGTATCAGGGATCCACTAAGGTAAGAAGGGCACAACTTCAGGCATTAAGAAGAGAATTTGAACTGCTCACCATGAAAGAAGGAGAAAAGATTGACAGCTTTTTGGGGCGCACTTTAACAGTGGTGAACAAAATGAAGTCAAATGGTGAGACAATGAGTCAAAGTACAGTGGTTAGCAAGGTGCTTAGATCATTAACTCCAAAATTTAATTATGTCGTTTGCTCTATTGAGGAGTCAAATGATTTAAACACCTTGAGCATCGATGAAGTGCACGGAAGTCTACTTGTTCATGAACAAAGAATGCAGGGTCACCAAGAAGAAGAGCAAGTATTAAAAGTAACTCAGGAGCCTAGTTCAGGTAGAGGAAGGGGTCGAAATATGATGAGAGGAGGACGTGGCAGAGGCAGAGAGAGACAACACTTAAACAAAGCAGCCATTGAATGTTTCAAGTGTCACAAATTAGGACACTTTCAATATGAGTGTCCTGAAGGGGATAAAAAGGCCAATTATGTTGAATTAGAAGAAGAGGAAGAGCTTCTGTTGATGTCATATGTAGAGCCCCACCAAGCAAAGAGAGAAGAAATTTGGTTCCTCGACTCGGGATGCAGCAACCATATGACGGGGAACAAAGAATGGTTTTCAAATTTAGAAGATGGTTTCAACAGAACAGTAAAGCTGGGAAATGATACAAGAATGGAGGTGAAGGCAAGAGGAAGCATAAGGGTGCAAATCAATGGCATAATCCAGGTGATATCTGATGTTTACTACATTCCTGAGCTTAAAAGTAATCTTTTAAGTATTGGGCAACTTCAAGAAAAGGGGTTAGCCATTGATTTTCAAAACAAAACCTGTAAAGTGTTCCACCCTAAGAAGGGATTGATCATGCAAACTGATATGAGTGGGAATAGAATGTTTTATCTACTGGCATCCATGCCACATAAACATTCTATGTGCCTACAATCTGAAGATGTATCAGAGAAAGAAGCTCATATGTGGCACTGTCGGTTTGGGCATTTGAACCATAAGGGGTTGAGGACTTTGTCTTATAAAAGGATGGTGGTTGGCCTACCTTCACTGAAATCTACCAAGGAAATCTGCACCACATGCTTAATTGGAAAACAACATAGAGAATTCATACCAAGAAAGAGTCTGTGGAGAGCAACAAAACGGCTTCAGTTGATACACTCAGACATATGTGGCCCTATCAAACCAGCCTCTCATAGTAATAAGAGGTACATTCTAAGTTTTATTGATGACTTTACTCGAAAAACTTGGATTTACTTCTTACATGAAAAATCAGAAGCCTTTACTGCATTTAAAAACTATAAAGCTAGTGTTGAGAAGGAGACAGGTGAATTCATAATCTGTTTAAGGACAGATAGAGGTGGCGAGTTCACTTCGAGAGAGTTCGAAGAATTTTGCAAATCACATGGCATCAATAGGCAATTGACAACAGCTTATACGCCTCAGCAGAACGGAGTTGCTGAAAGGAAAAACCGAACAATTATGAATGCTGTTCGATCCATGCTACATGAGAAGCAGATGCCAAAAATTTTCTGGTCCGAGGCTGCAAAATGGTGCGTACACATTCAGAATCGGAGTCCAACTGTAGCAGTTGAAGATAAAACCCCGGAGGAGGCATGGAGTGGAGAAAAGCCAAAAGTAGAGTATTTTCGAATTTTTGGTTGTGTAGCTCATGTGCACATACCAGATCAAAAGAGGAGCAAATTAGATGATAAAAGCAAAAGATGTATTTTCTTGGGGGTCAGTGACGAGTCAAAGGCTTGGAGATTATATGATCCAACTTCAAAGAAAATCATTGTCAGCAGAGATGTTGTCTTCGAAGAAGGAAAAGTTGGGACTGGAGCAAATCTGATAAAGAAATAAAGCATAATGTACTTGAATGGGACGACGAGGAAGAAGTTAATGAAGACAATGACCAGAATGGAGAAGAAATTAATTCAGGCAGCAGCTCAAACAGCTCCAGCACCTCAAATAACAGCTCCAGCAGATCAAGCAGTTTAACAAATTCATCTCCAAATGAGTCAAGTTCCGATGATGACAATTTAGGGAGGGGAATGAGACAAAGAAGAGCACCAAGTTGGATGGCAGATTATGAGATGGGTGAAGGCTTCTCTGATGGTGATAATGTAATGATGATGATGATTGAGAATGACCCAACCTCATTTGAAGAAGCAGTAAAAAGCACAAAATGGCGAGAGGCAATGTCGTCCGAGATTGAAGCTATTGAGAGGAATCAAACATGGGAGCTTGCTATTCTGCCTGAAGGAATCAAACCCATTGGAGTTAAGTGGGTCTTCAAAACAAAGCTTAACGAAAATGGGAATGTAGAAAATTCAAGGCAAGATTAGTAGCAAAAGGATATGCTCAACGCCATGGAGTAGATTATACTGAAGTGTTTGCTCCAGTAGCAAGACTTGACACCATCCGTACAATTCTTGCAATAGCTGCTGAATACAGTTGGGCGGTATTTCAGCTTGATGTGAAGAGTGCTTTCCTTCATGGAGAACTCAAAGAAGAAGTATTTGTGCAGCAGCCTGAGGGATTCATAAAGAAAGGAGAAGAAGACAAAGTATATAAGCTAAAAAAGGCACTATATGGTCTTAAGCAGGCGCCGCGGGCTTGGTACAGCAAAATCGAAGCTTATTTTGTTCGGGAGAATTTTGAGAGATGTCCCAGCGAACACACGCTGTTCACGAAGAAAAATGGAGGTAAAATGTTAATTGTCAGTCTTTATGTCGATGACTTGATTTTCACTGGAAATGATAGAAGCATGTGTGATGAGTTTAAAAACTCAATGATGTCTGAATTTGATATGACTGACTTGGGAAAAATGAAGTATTTTCTTGGAATTGAAGTGAAGCAAAGCTCAGATGGTATTTTTATCTGTCAAAGGAGATATGCACAAGAAATACTAGCAAGATTCGGAATGGAAGATTGCAATGCAGTAAAGAATCCAATAGTGTCTGGCACAAAATTACACAAAGATGAGAATGGTGACAGAGTTGATGAAACTCTATTCAAACAAGTAGTTGGAAGTCTCATGTATTTAACTGTAACCAGGCCTGACTTGATGTACAGTGTGAGCTTGTTAAGCAGGTTCATGTCTAGTCCCACAAAGATGCATTGGCTTGCAGCAAAAAGAGTCTTGAGGTACTTGAAAGGCACAATTGATTTGGGAATCTTTTATAGGAAAGACATGGGTAATTTGAAGTTTTTAGTCTTTACTGACAGCGATTATGCCGGCGATTTAAATGATCGAAGAAGCACTTCTGGATATGTTTTTAAATTGGGTTCAGGAGCTGTTTCTTGGGCTTCAAAGAAACAACCAGTAGTTGCTCTTTCCACCACGGAAGCAGAATACATTGCAGCAGCTCTGTGTGCGTGTCAATGTGTTTGGCTCAAAAGGGTGTTGGAGAAACTTGGAGTTGCAGAGAAGTCAGGGACTGCAATCATGTGTGACAATAGCTCTACCATACAACTGTCCAAAAACCCAGTTTTTCATGGAAGGAGCAAACATATAGATGTGAAGTTCCATTTTCTTAGAGACCTAGTGAATGATGGGGTTATTAAGCTAAACTACTGCAATTCAGAGAACCAAGTTGCAGATATAATGACAAAACCGTTGAAGCTGGAACAATTTGAGAGGCTTCGAGGAATTCTTGGAATTACTGATGCTGCTGAAATAAGCTGAATTCTGATGAATTAAGCTTAAGGGAGGGATTGTTGGATTTTTACTTATCAGTTAATAACTCTTTTACTTATCAGTTAAGTAAGGTCCTGGTCTTTAGCAAGTTCTAGATAGAGTTTGTTGTTATTTGAAATTCTCTCACCACGTTGTTATTTCTGTTTTTGTAAGGCTATTTATAGCCCTTCCTTTCTAATGAATAAGATAACCCCTTCCAGATACAAAGTCTTTTGTTTTTTACATTATTCAGGTAAGATCATAGTATTTTAATAGGAAAGATGTGAATGCGAGTA
Source organism: Cardiospermum halicacabum (assembly GCA_031304145.1). Lineage (NCBI taxonomy): Eukaryota > Viridiplantae > Streptophyta > Magnoliopsida > Sapindales > Sapindaceae > Cardiospermum > Cardiospermum halicacabum. Next base: position 30,308,239 of record CM062389.1, on the reverse strand, counting down.
AAAAGCAGCTGTATTGATTGGTGTAGCGAAAGAGAGTATTGAGAAGGAGTAAGAAGCAGCCGATCTCTGTGTTGATGGGTGGCGAAAGAGAGTATAGAGAAAGTATCTGGTGGATAGAAAGCTTGGTAGAGAAGAGTTTGGTGTTACGTAATTGGGTATTGAGTGTGACGAGAAGTTGCAGTTATAAAACATTTGTCGAAGAATTCGAGTGGTGTTAGCTTGGACGAGGTTTGTGAAGATGATAATGTTGTTGATTTGATTATGAAGCTTTACAAGTGAGCTTTTTGATCGCAGAGGTTAATACAGCGAGAGTTGTAAGACGCGATTTTGGAGTATATGTCAAAAGTAAGGAGTGATTCATGGCGGCTTGATGGCCAAGAACTTTTAACTTACAAATAAGAAAGAGCATTGCTTCTTTCATCAAAGAAGAAGATAAACAGATTTTATTTTTTTTTTTTAAATTAGAAAAAATGAATTCCAATTCATCTTAGAGAGAAGAGTAATGCTCCAAACTTATCATAGTGTGGCATGTGATGTGGTTGCTCAGCAGACCCTAAATATAAACATTTTCATAACTGTCCATTGAAATCAATGATGTGGCAAATGATGTAATAAGATTGTCGCATATATTTGACTTTAAATCACCTGCCATATAACTTCATATTGAATAGTTAAGGAATTAATTTGAAATCTCGCGTAATTAAAAATTAAATTGAAAATTTTAGTCAAATTTAGGAAATGATTGGTATACTTTTTTATTTTGATTATTATTTGAATACCAGCCATAAATAATGTGATGGTAGGTAAAGTAGCATGTACTCTGCTGCAATTTTTTCCGAGTAGTTTTCTCTCTCCCGTATGACAACTAATTGAGACTCTATTTTAAGTTTCACCCGTTGCATGAGTTTTAAAATCTTAGAACTAGTTTGTGTCCTAAACCATCCCAACTTATTTTATTTGAGTTGTTTAATAATTTTGTTATATCATCGTGATAATTTTGTTGTTTATGAATATTTTAATAATAATTTTTTAATCTTTATAATATATTAATAAATAATTAATTATGCAAGACTCCAAATGTCTAAGTATTGGAGATGGAAGTTCCACCTTTATACTAGAACTCTTTATTCTTGGGACACGGTTGAGACTTAATATAGTCCTAGCATTGAGATACTCTAATGAGTTGGCGGTTCAAAAGTAGATTTTTTATATACATGATAATTTTCCTTTTAGTTATTTTAAATTTTAAATTAAGTTAATAGATTATTTAAATTTAATTTTAAATTTTTAACTTTTAAAAGTTTGGAACTTTAAAAATAAATAAAATTGACCAATATATATTTACAAATGCGCTTCACAATATTACCCGCACTTCACCAACTATGGTGAAGTGCGTTTTTAAAAATATATTCGTCAATTTAGTTTATTTCAAAATTTTCAAATTTTAAAAAATTAATAAATTTAAATAAAATATTAATAGTTTATTTATTTAAAATTAAAATTTTGAAAAATCTATATTTTATAATTTTACATTTCTTATTTATTTGGTTGTAGTTATTTGGTTGTAGTTTGCGATGCATTAGGAATTATCATTATAATTGACTCTACAATCTAATATGCTTTTAAAAACAAAATTTATTATCGTTTCGACTGTAGAGCCAAAATGACTCCATTGACCTCATCCAAATCAAAACAAAAACACTCCAAAACAACAAAACTGCATGTAAAACACTACGTGTAAACCAAACCCAACACCGGCACCTCTCTCCTTACACGTCTCCACCCCAAACCTCCTATAAATCCACCACCAAACACACAACACCACACCCCAAAATGGCAAACCACGCTCTCCTCCTCACAGTCTTCACACTCTTCCTAATCACCACCACCAATGCCTCAACCTACCGAGCCACAATAACAATCGACGACGAAAACCCACACCACACCGCAACAAGAGACTGCGACCGTCAAATCAAACAACAAGATTCACTCAAACACTGCCAGATGTACCTCTCTTCCCGTCTCCAACAATCACCCCACGAAGGCCAACAGCAACAGCCACAAGTTCACCTCCGACAATGTTGCCAGCAGCTACAGCAACTGCGAGAGCCTTGTAGGTGTGTCGGACTGGAGACGGCGGCTAGGGTTTCGGAGAGGAGGCAAGGGAGATTGAGTGGACCCCAGAAGCGTCAGCTTTATCAAATGGCCGATAGTATTCCTCAGGAGTGTAATGTTCAGCCCAGAGAGTGTGAGATTAGCCGTAGCTATGATGTGTGAGTTATGCTATGGCATGTACGTATATATATATATATAATATATAGTATAATAAAGGTTATGAATGACCGTTCTCTGGCTGACGTGGCTGGAGGTTATGTGGTATTAGCGGTTGTTTTGTAATAAACACGTAAGTCGTGTTGTGTAATCTCAGTCGAAGCTGTATCTTTCTTTATGTGATATAAGAAAGAATCTATCTACTAATATCTTTGCATTTATTATTATTTATTAAAGTATTTTAAATTTATTTATTAAAGTATTTTAAATTTAAAACCCAGTAAGTAACTGCAACTCATACAATCCGGTCTGGTTCATACATGTTGAAGAGTTTGTAACTTAGTGTGTGAATTTTATTGTAATAGATATATAATAATAATAATAATAATAATAATAATAATAATAATAATAATAAAAGAATATGATGTATGATTTCACTAGATAAATAATTAAAATTTTATAACCATCTTATTTATAACAACATGGAAAGGTTGTATTAATCCCTCCAAATTAATGGAGGACTTTCATGGAGTGATGAATAAAATAAATTCAATACGGGATCTATAGATTTGATGTGAAATTCAATCCGTTTTATAGGGTGGGGTTATTAAGTTAATTATAAATTAAATTGGATTTATGTAAATTAAGAAGATTAAAGGTCTAAATGCACACTGAAAATAAAATTTGTTGGATTAACAAATAATGAGACTCTTTATTATCATGTAAATCTTCCTCCGACAAATTACACAAATACATGGACAGAATTTTTAACATGAGATGCGTTCTTTTAATTCCATATTGACCATAAGAGCACAGTATCACTAATAATTTTTTTAATGTTACTATTTCACTTCAAAATACTAGTTTTAAGAAATATTTTAACATAATTGCCAAAACAATGATATGGATCCCATCTATGGTCAGTATCTAACATGAGATTGCGATAGACATGAATCTCATCTCCCAACTCCTCCACATCGAGACAAAACAATCAAATCTTACAAAAGCAAGCATGCATGCATGCATCAACAGCAAACAACATACGTGGAGGCTTGCATGCGGAAATTCGACCACGGAATCCCACAGAAACCATATAAAAATAAACACCAACAATTAAAAAAACAAAAAACCTCAACCACTCACACGTGTACCGTATCCCACTCCACGTGTGCAACTTACACCTACACTATCAACAACAAACACGTCGCTTTACATGCAAACCTCACTACCTCGTGTAAATACCACCCCTAACAAACTACACAACACAATAAATAAACAAAGTACATATATGTTGTTAGTTCTAAAAACAATGTTTCACTTTAAGTATTCGATTTTAAAAAATTTTGGAAAACCATCCGAAATCAAAACTACTAGTGATTTTAGTATTTTTGTGAGCGGTTTTGCTGTTGTATAAGTAATTTTGATTTTAGGAAATTTCCGAATCTTCAAATTATAATATATAAAATTTTAAAAACACTCATACAACACCAAAACCGCTTATAAAAAAATCAAAACCACTAATGGTTTTAATTTTCGGGTAGTTTTTCAAAACTTTTCAAAACCAAATACTCAAAAGTGAAACGTTTGAAAAAATTGATTGTTTTTGGAAATAACCATATATATATATATATATATATATATATATATATATATATATATATATATATATATATATATATATATATATATATCCAAAGCTCTAAATCATTCTCTTTGCTCTTCTCTTGCTCGCCGTCAGCACCTACGCCGTCCGTACTATCACTATTGAAATCGATGAGGTACTCCACACTATTTTATAATAATGATAATATTAATAATAATTTTTAATAAATTGTATTGGAAGAATCGAACTACACAGGTCACAAGAGAGATGCCAATGCGAATAAGAAGCAGCCTATAGCTCGGTAGAGATGAGTTGGTATTACATATTGTGTATCGAGTGTGAGACGAGAGAGTTGATAGCTTGTAAGTCAATTTTGAAGCGGATGATTAGGATTATTTTTTATGTGAGACTGAGAAGTTATAATTATGAAGCAATTGCCAAAGAATTTGAGTGTTGTTAGCTTGTAAGAGGTCTGTGGCACTACAAGAAAAAGACTTTTATCAGTTAACAGCTGACATTACTGTCACGACCCTTTTATAAGGCGGTAACTTTTTGAAAAATCAAAGAAAACAAAATAATAAAATATAAATAAGAACCAATCAAATGCGTTCAAATGCTCCCGGGGACTATACAATTTCAGTCAAAAAGTCAACAAAATCCAACCTGGCAGTTAAATCCAGATAATCCATAATATATATTACATCACCACTAATTCAACTTTCAGCTTACATATACAGAACATAACTTAACAAAATTCTGAAGATACTACTGTACAGATCTATACAACCCAAAAAGAACCAAAGATCCCTCAGGAAGTAACACCTATCCAGCTTGACGTCCAGGAACGTCCCGAGTATCACCTGAAATATATTAATTGAGTAGATGTGAGCTACTCACCCGTAGGTTCCAATCCCTTATTCATAACTTAACCAGATATTCAAAAACAAATCTGCAGAATTCAGTTTATTCAAATAGTTTCATAAACAGAGTAATAATCAGTAATCATGTCCAAAACCTTTTTACATTCATCAAATATCCGAATAACCTGTATCAAATCCGATTTCTCAAAATCAATAAAAATAATAACAGCAAATTGAGTTACCATATCAAAATCATAAATTTCCATGCTATCAATACTGATACAATAATATATAATATCACCGGTGCCCGTGAACCATACATGACACAACCCTGCGCAGGTTTAAGGACTCGCACCCAAGGAGGCAGTGTCCACCCTCCCACTCTCGTGTCACGCGCTCACCCCCACCAACATATCCACATAGGGATATCTCACCATAACCACTTTCCATAACAATAATATAAATCCCAGGTTGATAGCAATTACCATAATAAACATTATCACATTTCATAATACAAATCCTGCAGATTCTTAATCAATAACCAAAATCAACTTTTCAATAACAAAATCATTTATTCAATAACCATTTTATATCAGCAGCAATAATAATAATATTCAAAACTATTTCTTAATAACGTTATTTAAATCACAGTTTCGAAAACCAATCCAATTAAGCATGAATAGGAGAACCTACCTGACCTCCAAAGAATTGCTTAGCCCAATATACCCGAAAACCGATAAAGATCAATCCAGAAGAGTTTGGAAATTCTGGAAATCGAAAACAGCGAGAAACGGTAACCGAAAACAGAGAACGGCTACGAAATAACCTGACAGCAGGTTTAAGGAGTTCTCGATCTTTTGATTCCAATGGTGGTGTCCGTTCCTCAAACCGAAATCAGAATCGACCAGAAATCGCTTCGGAAGTCGCAGGGACGCATTTCTGACAGCGTCGACGGTGGCGTTTCTTATAGGCGTTATGAAGTACTCTCCGCGAGGAATCCAAAAACACGAAAATCAATGGAATCGGACGAGCGGATTGAAAGTTATGGCAAAGTGAAATCGAAGGAGATAATCAATTACAGAGAGAGAAGAATGTTCTGGTGAGGTCGAGAGAGAAAAGTGAGCAGGAAGAAAGAAATAAAACTCCTTATATAATAAGGCAAATTACCAGAACAACCATTGAACTTTTTTAAAATTACACTTTGACCACAAAAGTTTTGGTCTCTTACAACCAGGCCCGCGGTCAAAAGTCAACATAATATTATTATATTACAAAAAGTTTACGAACGTTACAACTCTTCTCCCCTAAAAGAATTTCGACCCCGAAATTCTTATCTCACTGAAGAAGGTAAGAAAAACGCTTAACCATCTCAGATTCCAGCTCCCAAGTGGTTTCCTCTAAACCATGATATTGCCATAGAATCTTAGCCAGTGGAACCTCACGATGCCGAAGTATCTTTATCTGTCGATCTACAATCTGCACCGGAGCTTTTTCATACGTCGCATTCTCTTGAATAGAAACGTCCATCCAAGGAATAATGTGTGAAGGATCCGGTTCATATTTCCTCAACATGGACACGTGAAACACGTTATGCACGTGAGATAATTCCTGAGGTAAAGCTAAACGATAGGCCAAAAGTCCAATTCTTTCGATAATCTCAAAAGAACCTGTATATCTTGGAGCAAGCTTACTTTTGGTGCCGAATCTTACTATCCCGCGCTTTGGACTCACTTTAAGAAACACAAAGTCTCCAACATCGAATTCCAAAGGTCTTCTTCTTCTATCATCATAACTTTTCTGTCGACTTTGAGCCATCTTTAGTCTCTCACGTATGATTCTAACCTTTTCGGTAGTCTCTTGAATCAAATCCGGCCCGAGAGTAACGTGGTCCTCAGTTTCAGCCCAACAGAGTGGAGATCTACACGGTCTCCCATATAAAGCTTCATAAGGAGCCATACCAATACTGGACTGATAACTATTATTATATGCAAACTCTACTAGAGGTAGATGATCACTCCAGCTTCCAGCAAAATCTAAAGCACAAGCTCTAAGCATATCCTCGAGAACCTGGATAACTCTTTCAGATTGTCCATCAGTCTGAGGATGGAAAGCTGTACTAAAATCCAACCTAGTCCCCAATTCCTTTTGTAAAGCTTTCCAAAACTTAGATGTGAATCTGGGGTCCCTATCCGATACAATACTTGTAGGTACACCATGCAATCGAATGATATTATTTATATACAAAGTGCTAAGTTGCGTCGGAGAATAAGTGGCTTTAATCGGAATGAAATGAGCTGACTTTGTCAATCGATCCATGATTACCCAAATTTTATCAAATCCTTGTGTTTTAGGTAACCCGGAAACAAAATCCATGGTAACATAATCCCATTTCCATTCCGGTATAGGTAAAGGTTGAAGCATCCCAGCGGGCTTGAGATGTTCTGCCTTAACCTGCTGACAATTCATACACTTAGCCACATATTGCGCAACTTCCCTTTTCATTCCTCGCCACCAGTATTGTTTCCTTAAATTTTGATACATCTTGGTACCACCAGGATGTACAGCAAACTTAGAATGATGTGCTTCATATAATATCGCTCCCTTGAGATCAGGATCATTCGGAACCACCAATTTCCGTTTATATCTAAGGGATCCATCGGATTCCAATTTCCAACCTTCTATCGTTATACCATCCTCCAAATGAGTACGCACTTGACACAGGAAGTCATCATATCATTGACCATGCTTCACCTGTTGAACCAAAGATGGGGTAGCTACAACGTTGCATACCCAAACTTGATCACCCAACTCATAAGGGTATAAATTATATTCACCCATAATCATTGATCTATCCCAATCCTCCAATGCCAGACTAGATAATGTAGCATGCTTTTTGCGGCTCAAAGCATCTGCTACCACATTAGCCTTACCCGGATGGTAATTGAAACTGAAATCATAATCTTCCATATATTCAATCCATCTCCGTTGTCTCAAGTTCAAATCTCTCTGCGTAAAGAGATACTGGAGACTCTTATGGTCAGAATATATTTCAAACCTTGCTCCATAAAGATAACATCTCCAAATCTTCAATGCGAAAATGATAGCGGCTAACTCCAAATCATGGGTGGGATAGTTCCATTCATGATTCTTCAATTGCCTCGAAGCATAAGCCACAACATGACCTTGCTGCATCAGAACACATCCTAATCCATTCCTAGAGGCATCTGTATACATAGAATAAGGTTCCCCCTCACTTGGAACGATCAAGATGGGTGCTGATGTCAATCTTTTCTTGAGTTCCTGAAAGGCTGCCTCACATGAATCATCCCATACAAACCGGACGTCCTTTCTAGTTAACTGAGTCAGAGGTAAAGCAATACGAGAAAAATTCTCAACAAAACGCCGATAATATCCAGCCAGACCAAGAAAGCTTCTAACTTCACCCACATTCCTAGGTTGTTCCCATTGAGTAATTGATTCTACTTTAGATGGATCCACTGAAATACCTTCATGAGAAACAACATGCCCTAGGAATTTCGCTTCAGTTAACCAGAAATCACACTTCTCCTTTTTAGCATATAACTGATTATCCCTCAACGTCTGCAAAACGATTCTCAAGTGCTCTGCATGCTCCTCTGATGTCTTAGAATAAACCAAGATATCATCAATAAAAACTATGACAAATCGATCCAAATAAGGTCTAAAAATACGGTTCATCATATCCATAAATGCAGCAGGAGCATTTGTCAACCCAAAAGGCATCACCAGGAACTCAAAATGCCCATATCGGGTTCGAAAAGCTGTTTTGGGTACATCTTCCTCTTTGATTCTGAGTTGGTGGTAACCTGTCCTCAAATCAATCTTTGAGAAATACCTGGATCCACCTAACTGATCAAACAATTCATCAATGCGGGGCAAGGGATACTTATTCTTTATAGTTCGACGATTAAGTTGTCGATAATCGACACACAATCTCAACGAACCATCGTGTTTCTTTACAAATAAAACTGGTGCGCCCCAAGGAGAAACCCTCGGCTGAATAAATCCCTTACCAAGTAGTTCATTCATTTGCTTTCGCAATTCAGCTAACTCGGCTGGAGCCATACGATAAGGAGCAATCGAGATCGGTGATGTTCCCGGAATTAAATCGATGCAGAAATCGATATCCCTCTTGGGTGGAAGTCCAAGGAGTTCATCTGGAAACACATCAATATACTCCTCCACCACATCTAGAGTTAAAGGAGAACTCGCTCCTTCGACTTCATCTTTCAGAGCAAACATGATTCCGAGACATTCCAGATTCCTCTTTATAGATTTCAACCATTTCTCCGCCTCAGATGGATTAACACCACCCTCAAAACTAGGGGGTTTCAATTTCAGAAACTCTTTTATAGCTTGATGCCGACCAAGAACTTCACCTGTTCCTTCCCCAACCTCTGGTGCTGGGCGTGACCCAAAAGCACGTCTCCGAGGAGGCATCTTGATGAACTGTATATTCACAGAAAGTCTTAATTAATGGTGATGTAATTCAAAAACCCAAAATAGAAAGTAAAATGACACGTCTGATCCCCAAAGAACCAGACCGGGCTCTGATACCAAAAACTGTCACAGCCATTTTATAGGGCTGTAACTTTTTGAAAAGTCAAAGAAAACAAAATAATAAAATATAAATAAAAACCAATCAAATACGTTCAAATGCCCCCGGGGACTATACAATTTCAGTCAAAAAGTCAACAAAATCCAACCTGGCAGTCAAATCCAGATAATCCATAATATATATTACATCACCACTAATTCAACTTTCAGCTTACATATACAGAACATAACTTAACAAAATTCTGAAGATACTACTGTACAGACCTATACAACCCAAAAAGAACCAAAGATCCCTCAGGAAGTAACACCTATCCAGCTTGACGTCCAGGAACGTCCCGAGTATCACCTGAAATATGTTAATTGAGTAGATGTGAGCTACTCACCCGTAGGTTCCAATCCCTTATTCATAACTTAACCAGATATTCAAAAACAAATCTGCAGAATTCAGTTTATTCAAATAGTTTCATAAACAGAGTAATAATCAGTAATCATGTCCAAAACCTTTTTACATTCATCAAATATCCGAATAACCTGTATCAAATCCGATTTCTCAAAATCAATAAAAATAATAACAGCAAATTGAGTTACCATATCAAAATCATAAATTTCCATGCTATCAACACTGATACAATAATATATAATATCACCGGTGCCCGTGAACCATACATGACACAACCCTGCGCAGGTTTAAGGACTCGCACCCAAGGAGGCAGTGTCCACCCTCCCACTCTCGTGTCACGCGCTCACCCCCACCAACATATCCACATAGGGATATCTCACCATAACCACTTTCCATAACAATAATATAAATCCCAGGTTGATAGCAATTACCATAATAAACATTATCACATTTCATAATACAAATCCTGCAGATTCTTAATCAATAACCAAAATCAACTTTTCAATAACAAAATCATTTATTCAATAACCATTTTATATCAGCAGCAATAATAATAATATTCAAAACTATTTCTTAATAACGTTATTTAAATCACAGTTTCGAAAACCAATCCAATTAAGCATGAATAGGAGAACCTACCTGACCTCCAAAGAATTGCTTAGCCCAATATACCCGAAAACCGATAAAGATCAATCCAGAAGAGTTTGGAAATTCTGAAAATCGAAAACAGCGAGAAACGGTAACCGAAAACGGAGAACGACGACGAAATAACCTGACAGCAGGTTTAAGGAGTTCTCGATCTTCTGATTCCAATGGTGGTGTCCGTTCCTCAAACCGAAATCAGAATCGACCAGAAATCGCTCCGGAAGTCACAGGGACGCATTTCTGACGGCGTCGACGGTGGCGTTTCTTATAGGCGTTATGAAGTACTCTCCGCGAGGAATCCAAAAATACGAAAATCAATGGAATCGGACGAGCGGATTGAAAGTTATGGCAAAGTGAAATCGAAGGAGATAATCGGTTGCAGAGAGAGAAGAATGTTCTGGTGAGGTCGAGAGAGAAAAGTGAGCAGGAAGAAAGAAATAAAACTCCTTATATAATAAGGCAAATTACCAAAACAACCATTGAACTTTTTTAAAATTACACTTTGACCACAAAAGTTTTGGTCTCTTACAACCAGGCCCGCGGTCAAAAGTCAACATAATATTATTATATTACAAAAAGTTTACGAACGTTACAATTACAAAGGTCCTAATAATTTTTGCAATTATGTGCACGTCCGCCCAGCCTGGTGTTAGACCAACAATGAGAAGTGTGGTTCAAATGCTAGAGGAAGCCGAGCCCTGCAAATTATTAGGAATTGTAATCACAAAAGAGGAGGTTAACAAGAAATTGGAAACCATGAAACAATTTTGAGAAGTTCAATCCAGACACTTAATTTTTTTGAGTGCCTTTCACGAGTTCCCAAGTATGTAAGTGTTTAGAACTCGAGTTTCGGCTCGAATTTCTCTGAATTTCGACCTCGAATTCTTGTCTTGGACTGGATAAGGACCAAGAAATAGCTTCAAAGTGTTTGGCTTCAACTTGGCTCAGGATTTCACTCGGACATGATTTTAGGATATGCTTTAGGCCTGGACTGTTATGTGGCTCGCTCTTACTCACGATGCCCACATCATTCCCCACATTTTGCCTTGCTGCCCAGCGTACCCAATCAATGCCTCATGCACTTGAGGAACACCTGCCAAAACCAACAACCCTATCGAGGGATTCTAATGCACAAAAATTAGTAGAAGAGTGTATGTGAAGTGAAGAATAAAATGAATTCTCTCAAAAATAAACATATCAAGGTTCAAAATCTCACTAGTGTATCTCCACTACATGTTCCCAATTGCCTACTTAAACAGATCATTAGAATTCCTAAAACTGGTGCATTATTAGTTTCAAGCGAATAAAGAACGAAGCTATTCCAAATAACTGTCTATTGTTCAGCTCAACATAATCAATATAAAACCTGAAAAATAATTAAATATCGAAACTACTCCAGTTCTGAATCCAGTAATACATAATGCTCAATATATATAATATCTCACCCCCAACTAAAACAGTACATCGTCCCTAATGTACCACAAAACAGATAGAATGAGATAGATATAGAGAAAGTACCGAATCTGTGAGCATATAATATCCAAAACAACTAGTGCCCGCCAACCATAAGTAACCTACATTGTCAGGAAAATATAGAAACAGCACAAGATGAAAAGCATATATGAAAAAGATAGTCAACTGTGCTCAATCTGCAACTCGAGCATTGATCTGGGCCTGCAACTCCTCAATCTTACCTTCCAAGGCTGTCTGTCTCACCTTGAACTGAGCAATTTCTTCCTTGTCTTCCTCACGGTTCTTCGTCATAGTCTTTAGCATCCCAGCTTGAGAGCGAACCAACTCCTGCTGAGTAGTTACAGTCTGCTGAAGCAGAGTCTCTAAAGGTGTAGGAGCAGAAGTGTGGGGAGAAGTGGTAGAACCTGACTGGCTGGAGGATGCAGAGAAAGAACCGGACCCGCAAGATCGCTTTTCTTGACGAGCTCGCTCTCTCGCATTCAGAAGATGAGGCATGGCTCTCTTTCCGCGGACATAGTTGACAGTCTTGAAGGAGATCACGGAATGAGTGATCATGTGATCGCCGACACCATCAACATCTAATCCTGCCTCCATATAGAAACCAGCGATAAGGGAAGGAAAATAATAGATTGGTGACCGAGCTTATCATCAAGCTGCTGAGAGAGCTGAAGTGAGATGAGACACCCTAAGTTGATAGCATGCCCATTCTTCAAACAATAAAGTACTCGGACCCTATCAAGAGTCAGACCACGTCTGCCCATTGGAGTGATGGAATAAGAGCAGAAGATGTTCCAGACTTGAGCTTCGTAGCAGAGATCCTCCATCCCTGTGTGGCGGGCATTGGCTGTGTGGTCTGGACACAAAATTATTAGGAATTGTAATCACAAAATATAGTAATAATGCAAATTAACTCTCAGGCATTCTTTGAATCTCATCCGACCATCCAAAAGTGTAGTTGGACCAAAATATTTATATAATAAATTTGATGTTTTTAATTTGTATTATTACTATATTTTCAATTATAGGTTGTATAATTTTTATATGTTTTATGATGGATATTTATATTACTAAAATTATATTATATTTTATAAAGTATTAATAATAAAATTAAATATTATTTTTTTTTAAAAATAACATTGCAGTTAAGACTATCCACGGTGGGAGTATCTTGATGAGTCTCTATTTTAGTAAGAACTCATGGTTGATCTCTTTGCATTGGAGCAATTAGTAAGCTAGTCTCCGGAGAGACTCATTTTTAGAAAATTTAACAAAATAATAAAAAGACATATGAAAAGTTAATAAAAAGAGAATGAGAATATAGAGAGAGAAAAGAGGAAATTAGAATGATATGTTTCCTATTAGGATTATTTCCTAAAATACCCCATGTTTTCAAATGTTTCATTTTAAACACTCGATTTTGAAAAATTTTGGAAAACCACCACAAAATTAAAACTATTAGTAGGTTTTGATATATTTTGTGAGTGGTTTTAAAATTTTATATGTTTTGGTGCTGTGGTATATATATTTGTTTTAAATGTACGTCTCTTCTCGTATCCCAAGCCTCCGAGTATGTTGCTAACAGCTACAGCAACTGCAAGAGCCTTGTAGATGTGTCGGACTGGAGACGGCGGCTAGGCTTGCAGAGAGGAGGCGAGGGGAATTGAGTGAAGAGCAGAAGCGTTACATTTATCAAAGGGCCGAGAGTCTACCTCAGAAGTGTAATCTTCAGCCGACAGAGTGTCAGATTAGTAGTAGCTATGATGTGTGAGTGATGTTATGGTATATACATGTATACTGTATACATCTACGTATATATATAAATGTATAATATTAATAAAGGTTATGAACGACCGTTCTCTGGCTGACGTGGCTGGAGGTTATGTGGTAAAACATATAAGTTGTGTTGTGTAATCTGAGTCGGAGATGCATCTTTCTTTATGTGATATAAGAAGAATCTACTTGAGTTTTCTATTATTATCTGTGCATAATAAATAAATAATATTAAAATATTTTAAATTAACACCCACTAAAGAACTGCAACTCATAAAATCTAGTCCTTTCATATTGAGAATTTTGTAATGCTGAAATTTTATTGCAATAAATATAATAAAAGACTATAATGTATGATTTCACTAGATAAATACTTAATATTTTATAACCATTTTCTTTATTATACTTAATGTATGATTTTCGAGGTTGGCTACTTTCGGATTGATCCTTGCTTTGCACAATTTTTGTTAGAATCATCAGAAAGTTCTTATTAATCTAATTAATACAAATTATTTTAGGTAGAGTGATGAATAAATTCAATAGACATCTAATAGTCATGAGGTCGGCCATCTAATTGGCTTGAGGTTTCATGTGAAACTCAATCTGTTTTATATGATGGGATTATTATGTTAATTATTAATTAAATTTATTTTATGTAAATTAAGAAGATTAAAGGACCAGATGCACACTGAGATTACATTATTTGTTGGATTAATTCACTTTATAGAGCAGCCTCCGACAAATTAGACGGAATTTGTAATAAGATACATTCTTATAATTCCATATTGACCATTAGGACACAATTATATATTTATATATAGGGTTATTTCCAAAAACCACCCAATTTTTTAAACGTTTTACTTCTGTCATCTAGTTTTACAAACTTATACCAAACCACCACTAAAACCATCCAAAATTAAAACCACTAGTGGTTTTGGTGAGGTGTGGGTGGTTTTTGTGTTATTGAGTGGTTTTTGTATTTTTGAATGGTTTTGCTAATTATTTAATTTTAATAATTATTAAATTTTTATTTAATAATTTAACTAAAATTCAAATATTTTATTAAATAATTTAAATATTTTTTAATAAAATATTTTAAAATTTTACTAAACTAAAATAAATTATTATATAGTTTAATACTTTTTAATAATTTTAGTTTTATATTTTATTTTTTAAATTTACTAAATTTAAAAAAAATTATTATGTAGATTTAATCATTTTTAAATATTTGGTTAAATAATCTTTAATATTTTTTTATTTTTTAATTTACTAAAACTTGTTGTAAGAGATGATTTAATTATAAGTATGTTTGAAAATTTATTAAAAAAATTTATATTATTAGTGTATTATAACTTAATAGGTTCTTAAAAATAAATATAAAAAAATTTAAATTTGAGAAATAATTAAAAATATTGATACATTTAATAGTTAATTTATTTTTGAAAAAATAAATATAAAAATAAAACTCAATTTTTCATTAAAAACTATTTGAATTAGATAATTTTTCGTTGTATATATAGAATTAAAAAATTAAAGGTTGAAAATAAAAATTATTAAAATTATTCAGCTAATTAAATAAAATAATTAAAATTTTTAAAATTTATTGATACTAGTTGTAGTTTAGTAAAAATAAAAATAACAAATTAAAACTATAAATTACTAAAGTTAATGAATTAAAAATTAAAAATTTCTAAAACTATAAAAAAAATTATTTAAATTATTTAATAAAATATTTAAAAATTTACTAAAATTATTAAATTAAAAATTTTAAAATTATTAAAACTAAATAATTAGTAAAACCACACAAAAACCACTTAAAAATACAAAACCACCTATACCTCACCAAAACCACATACACCTCACCAAAAGCACTAGTAGTTTTAATTTTGGATGGTTTTGGGGTGGTTTGGTATAAGTTTGCAAAACCGGGTGTCAGAAGTAAAATGTTTCAAAAATTGGGTGGTTTTTGAAAATAATCCTTTATATATATATACCTCAAAATAAAATTACTATTATTCGATAATAAAAAAGTTTAAATTAATGATTATATAAAATATTTATTTATATAATTTATTTATTTCTATAATTTATTTATTTTTTTATTATTACTTC
Organism: Cardiospermum halicacabum; assembly: GCA_031304145.1. Taxonomy (NCBI): domain Eukaryota; kingdom Viridiplantae; phylum Streptophyta; class Magnoliopsida; order Sapindales; family Sapindaceae; genus Cardiospermum; species Cardiospermum halicacabum. The sequence goes on along the minus strand of CM062389.1, from coordinate 30,292,509 downwards.
TATTTAAATAATAAGTTAATGTATTAGATAATTAAATACTAAAATTGTAATAAATAATGAATTTTCTGAAAAAAGAAATTCATTTTTAATGGAAAATAGGTAAAGCATAAAAGTGGAAAATACTTATTAAAAATATCCCAACAACTTCATTGTAAGACGATTTTTTAAAAAAATAAGAAATATTCTAATACAATTTCCAAAACAATAATATGGATCCCATCTATTCTACAGATTTCCACTCAATATGTAACAATGGGATTGCGATAGACATGAAACTCAATTCCCAACACCTCCACAACCCGACAAAACAATCAAAACCTTACAAGAGCGAGCGAGCGAGCATCAATGCAGCGACAGCAAAACAACATACGTGGAGCCATGCATGCGGAAATTCGACCACGCAATCCCACAAAAACCATATAAGAAAAAAAAAAAAAAAAAAAAAAAAAAAAAAAAAAACCAACATTTAACAAAACGCAAAACACAAAAAAAAATAAATAATAAATAAAATAAAATTAAAAAAACCAACCCCTCACACGTGTAACATATCCCACTCCACGTGTGCAACTTACACCTACACTATCAACTTCAACAAACACGTCGCCTTACATGCAAATCTTCAACCTCCTATAAATACCACCCTCTCCTAACAAACCACACAACACAATCAACAACAGAAAAATACATATCAACAATATGGCAAAGCTCCGAATCACTCTCTTTGCTCTTCTCTTGCTCGTGGTCAGCACCTACGCTGTCCGTACCATCACTGTCGAAATCGATGAGGTACTCTTCACTATCCCATAATCATTCCTATATAATAACAATAATAATTATTATAATAATATTTATTAATTTATTTTGATAAATTATATCAGGAGAATCCGATTCCGGTCCAGAGCAGGAAGTGCAGGCAGCAGATGGAGCAAGCAGATATGAGTTCATGCAGGCGTTACTTGACACGGCCACGCCATGGTGGGCAAGAAATAGTGATGATGATGACGGACACAGAGAATCAATTCTCTCGGGAATTGCTCGACGAGTGTTGCAATCAGATGAAGAGATTGGACCGTGAGTGTCAGTGCGAAGCCATTGAGGATATTCGTCAACATGAAAGCCAAATGGGAAGTGAAGAACGCGAGCAGATTAGGAGGAGGATGGAGACCATGACCAGCCGATGTGGCATGCCCCAGCGCTGCCACCGTGGCTACCGAGTGTGAAAAAATCACGAGTCAGTTATGTAGTTTTATGAATATTGTGTAATAAAGGTCACTCGAGCCGCGGCTCTACTTGTAGAGGCGTTGTGTGTAATGGGTGATGTGTACTAGCGTACACCTTGAGTGTGTTGTTTTGGTTTTTTAAGAGTTTAATGGACAGTATAAGAGGTCTGTTGGTTATTTATTATCTTCCCAGATAAATTGGGACATATCTCTGGTCGCAACAAATCTAACTCGTAAATAGTAGTGAAAATGAAATTCTTGACATTAAGAATTAAACATATTAATTTCTGTGTGTGGTGCCACACATCCAAATCTCCCTAGTGAATTGTAGGGTAGATAACTTGGATCCTATGGTATTGAATTGGTTTTGTCATGTCAACCATTAGTTTAAATACCCAAAACGTCTACAAGATCATACTATTCGTCCTCCAAATTTAAATTATTTTTGATATATATATATATATATATATATATATTAAGATGTATTATGGGAAGGATATAATTTGCTTGCACCTTTTTTTTAATATAATTATCAATTAATACTAAATATCATAAAAATTCATCATGTCTTTTCACCATATGCAATCAAATTTTTTATAATTATTTAAAAATTATAATTAAAAATTATATGAAAAAAAATATATAAACTTTTGGTGTATAACTTCTTGAAGTCGTGAAATGTGAAGAGACTATAAAGTTTCTTTCACTGATTTTCTTCTTTATTTGCTGCCTCTTCTTGCACAAAAGATTAGTAAAATTTGGAAAATTTGGATGAAATGCAGTTTGGAATCCTTAATCCAAAACTCAATTTGCAAAATATGCAAGAGGATTTATTTTTGAAAATTTTATTTTATTTCCAATCTGAATTCTTCCTCTCCAAACACGCCCTATACTGGACTGGACCGCGTCTCCCCAATACCAGATAGGCTTGGACTTGATTTTTGGCCCAGTCCAATGTTGCACGGGTAACATATCCAGATTCTTCAACAAATTCCGACGTCAGCAAAATGCCAAAACTCCCACTCTCTCTGCCACTGTGAAGCACCAAAGCAATTTCCTATATTATAAACAATTTCTCTTTAAACTTTACAAATTACAACAATAACATCATAAAACAAAAATGAATAAGCACCATCTGGCAGAATCTGCATGTATTAACTACGTGTAACAATTTCCAATCCCCATGTAGTACCTCGCCCGTACAACAAAAACCTGTCCACCATCAACATCAAACACGTCACTTACATGCAAACTCAAAACCTCCTATAAATACCACCTTCTTCCTCCTCCAACAAGCCACAATAAAATCAAATCCAACCTCCTCAAATACAATGGACAAGCTCCAAGTCACCCTCTTCGCATTTCTCTTGCTCGTCGTCAGCTCCTACGCTGTCCGCACCATCACTGTTCAGATCGATGAGGTACTACTTACTCCCAACATATATATTATATTTAAATATCATAATTTATTTATTTATTTTTATTACATATGTGATTAGGATCTGGAGCAACGTGGGAGGCAGTGCAGGCGTCAGATCCAGCAAGCGGAGCTGAGATCATGCGCTCGCTACTTGACACGTGGAATGCATCAGATGTTGATGATGATGGGCAGCAACAATGAGAACCCAGAACATGAGTCTGAAGAGAGATTACTCAACGAGTGTTGCAACCAAATGCGAAGACTAGACCGCGAGTGCCAGTGCGAAGCTCTGCAAGAAATCCGTCAAAGGGAAAGTGAAATGGGAAGTGAACAAAGCCAGAGAGTGGACAGCAGGCTCAGGAAAATTGTCAGTCGATGTGATGTAGAAGAGAGTTGCCAAGAGTGAGAGTCAAAATCAGACACAACAGATCTTCTGATCTGAGTCGGTGTCTGGTTTTATGAATAATAAATTATAATAATAATAATAATAATAATAATAATAATAATAATAATAATAATATAGATAATAAAGGTCGCTCGAATCGGCTCCTGTAGGGGCTTATGTATGTATGTGTAACGAGTGACGTGGATGGATAAGAAGCGCACACGTGTTAGTGTGAGTGTTTTGGTTTTTGCTATAACGAGCACTGTTTTCGGATATAGTAACTCAACTGTTGTTGTGTACCATTTTGATATATTTGTGTCTTCAGTACGGTAGAAGGTTTTTAATTAGGTATGAAGGATGACGAAGCTCGAAAACACCTTTTTTTTTTTTTTTTTTTTTTTTTTGGCAGGATTAATTCCTTCATCGCTTTGATTAATATTTATTAATTACAATTTGATCATTAAATTAATTTTGTTATTAACTACTTTTCATTTATTTCTATTAATGTGATTACTTAGTTATTTATTCTAATTTAACTGTTGATTTATTACTCCATCAATCATTTGTCAAACTTTAAATTTCAAAGGAAGTTTTTATTGTTCTTCCTCTCTGTTACCAAAAACTAAAATCCGAAGACGAAGAACACTATGTATTGATTGCAATAATCTATTCAATATTTGAAGAGTGAAAAAAGTATTTATTTAACCAACTTCAACAATTTTTGAAAAAGAAAAACAATCCTCAAATTATTATTATAGTATTAATTTTCTATCCATTTTGGGTACCGATTTTTTTTAATTAATTTTTTAATTATTTATGAGTTTTAAATTGTTTTTTCATCCTTTTGTTTTTTAAATCGATTAAAATGATCAGCATATATTAAAATTTTCAATAATTTTTTTTTCTTTATTTCATTATTTTGGAAGCCACTAACCATATAAAAATCAAATTAAATGAAACTATATCGAAAGTCATTTTCTATCCATTTTTTTTCTCCCTAATTATATTTCATTGTTTTTTCTTTTTTAATTTTTTTTTAGTTTAATGTGGTCAGAAATAGTCCCTCCAGGATTCATCATTTATGCTTGATCCAAACATATCAAAATAATACGCACTGTAGCCACTATCGAAAACCAGATCTCATTTATTACCAAACACACACACTCAAAGGTGTGTTTCTGCTTCGTACACTCCATTCACGTCACCGGTTACATATATTTGGCCCCTACAGGAGCTGATCGAGTGACCTGACCTTTATTACATATTATTGAAAACATAAAACTACATATCAGAGATCGTTAAATTTCCGTATGTGAATTTGAGAAATGCAAAGAGAGTGATTTCAAGCTTGGCCATTGTTGATGTATTTGGTTGTTGGAGGAAGTAGAAGGTGGTATTTATAGGAGGGTTTCAGGATTTGCATGTAAGTAACGTGTTTGGTGCAGGGATGATGAGGTGCTTGGGTATTGGAAATGATCACACGTGGTAAACACGTGCAGATTCTGCCTGATAGTACTTATGTTATGTTGTTTACTGTTGTAAAATTTAAAGAAAATTTATTACCGAAATAGGAACTTGGTGAAAATGGACCTATGAGCATGTGGACAGACTATAAGGAAGAGGTGACCGAGTTGTTAATTTATGCTATTTGTTGAATGTTAAAGGATCAAATTGTTATTGTAGCAAGCAAGGAGTGTAGTTGCAAAATGGAAGCTGATGGATTTATGGGGATTAAGGATGGGAATTTGACGATTTGCCCACAAACCCGTTGATATCAGGATAAAAGGGTTTTGGGATTAAAAATTCATTATAAATTTGAGTGGGGTTTGAATCATATTATATATATATATATATATATATATATATAAAATTTTATATTGAATATAATTTGAATTAATATAGTTTTTAAAAAATTAATTAGTAAAAATTTATAAAAGGTGTTATATAAAAATTAAAAAATATATATATTTTATGGATCAATTCATAAATTTATATACTTTATTTATTGTAATCCTATTTAAACACGCTTGTCTGCTTATAAATTTAGGTAGGATTTGTATGAATTATTACTTAATAAATTTGAGTTAGTACATGATGTGATATTCCGAATCTGATCCATTATCATTTCCAAAAATATTGATAGGTCTATTAATATAGTTTATACTTTTAATTTTATAAAAATAAAAATATTTGATAAAATCAGTTTAACTAAAAAGTATTATTTTTAATTTATAATTTTTTAATTTTCTTTTAAAATGTTAAATATATTTTTTAATTAAAAAAATAACATATATCTTAACCATTTCAACCCGTTAACTACGTCTACGTGTGACGAATTCCAATCCCCAAGTATCTCACCCGTACACCAAAATCTGTCAACCATGAACACCAAACACGTCAACTCACACACAAATCCTCAACACCTACAAATACCACCTTCTTCCTCTTCCTCTCAATCACCCTTTTCATCACAATGCCTAAGCTCGAAATCACCCTCCTCTTCCCACTTCTCTTGGTCATCACAGTCAACGCCAACGCTCTCCCGAATCAACCGATTTCCCGAAGCCAGTACTGCAGGCAACAGATAGAGCGCACAGCTCTGGATTCCTGTACTCGTTACATAACACGTGGCGAACACAGGGAAATGTTAACGTTACTAATGATTGTGGGGATCACACAGTCCGATTCCAGAACCTCGGAGGAATTACTCAATCAATGCTGCAAACAAATGCGGAGATTAGACCCCGAGTGCCGGTGTCAAGTTATGGAGGATGTGAGGGAGCAGGAAAGCCGAATGACGGATCAAGAACGTAAATTGATCGAGAGAAGGCTCTGGAGAATATCCAGACACTGCCGCATAAGCTGCCACTGGTGAATCGAAATTAGAACTCGGTTTGTTATGTTATGGATAATGTATAATCGAATACTTTATTATGATCAGGCAATTATTTAGAAATGGAATATTTAGGGTTTGTCGGAATCATAGGGAATTTTTAATGATTTGGATTATAATAATTCTTATTTTTGGAAGGATTAAAATATTAACGTAAAGAATGATATATTTTTATATTATATGAAAGTATGAACTAATTAGATTAATATTGGAGTGTTTTCAATACAATTTGGTAATATGATGGCCGTATAAAATAATTTTTTATTATTATTTTAAATTATTATAATAATTTCTATTTCTAAAAAAGTATAAAATAGTCTAAAGTAAAGTAATAATAAAATAATGATATATTATTATTATTATTATTGTTATTATTATTATTATTACATATACATATATAAAAATGTATGAACTAATTATAGCAATTATTGGAGTATCTCCAATACAATTTGATAGTTTTATTTTAAAAATAGTGGTCACAATATATTTTTTTTTATTTTACTTGAAATTTAATTTTAAACTAATTTATCAAATAAAATTATAAGAATTAAATTATAAATATGAATGGTAAAAGAATTCAACACATTAAAATCTAGTTAAACTCTCCAAAAATATGAGTCACGGTAATACAAAAACTTAATAGCGAAAATTCTAATAATACAAAATAATGTAATTATTAAGACTTTCTATCTTGGCTAACCACAACAACTAGAGCTTCCCTAAATTTAAGTGCACAAATTATAAACATAATTATTATGAAAGTAATTACACAGATAATGGATTCAATATAGATTAAAAACTAAGTCTACAATTCACTCACCGTTAATTCTCATCATAATCAATTATATCTAAGGGAGCTATTCTAATATAATCGTCTATTGTTAAGTTCAACATACTCAGTAAAACTTAAATCGCAATAAAATCATCATCTTACTCCAGTACTTGAAGTAGGGATACAACTGAAAATGTACATTGTCCCCAGTGTACTACGTAATATACACAACAAGAAATATATATATATACATATATATTAATGAAAGGGATCATGTAACTTTGTACTAGTTGTTGTACAAAATTTTCACATACATACTCCAACTTTACAAGATTTCATATAAGTACTTCAACTTGCAAAATATATCCTTATATAAATATTTCGACTTTGCGAGTTTTCACATAGGTACTTACAAATTTGATCTTATATAGATACCCGCAAAGTTGGAATACCTAAATTAAAATTTCGCACAAATGTAGTACCCATAATTACATTATCTCTATATATAAAGGAAAATAATATCCAAAATTTAGTTAGACAAAACCAATCATCCAGAAGCATCATATCATAGTTAGAGAGTAAAAGATAAAATGAAAAATAAAGAAAAATACACATAACCAACTACTCTCAAACTACAAATCGGGTATTAATCTGCGTCTGCAGCTGCAGCTCCTTGATCCTGGCTTCTAATGCTACTTGTCTCACCTTGAATTAGACAATCTCCTACTTATTTTCTATGCGGTTTCTTGCCATGGTCTCAATCTGAGACCGAATCAGCTCCAGTCATATTTTGCTCCAGAAGTGTCTCTAGTGGACAGGGCTTTGTGGTGCAAGGGAGAGAACTCGAAGAGACAAGTGATCCCCAATCCGTTATTTAACCATCTAAAGTACAATGTTGATATTATAATTTACCTTGTCGGTCCCAATATAGAATATACTACTAGAGCACTTTAAAAAAAAAAAAAAGAAAAAAAAAAATCCTAATACGCTGATGCTTTTATAATTATACTATCCAATGTCCTATAATTATGTTGACAGCTGCTGTAAATATTAAAAATGAAGGACAATAAAACATTAGCTAGTAACACAGACCAAAGTCGTATTATAGAATGTCCATGAGCACAATTACAGTAATCGTCAATCAATACAATTCCGAGTAAGAGTTTTAGTAGTATGAATTGTGTAAACAGAAGTGAGTGAAAACTTATATTTATAGTGGACATGAGAAGGTCTCTTAAAGGAAAAAATTCCTAGAGATCAGAGGCCCTGAATGACTTAGTCGCTTGGACGTTGCGGTTGATGTCTGCATTAGCCTGCAGACCATTCGGATATTAGGCTCACTCTGCTGGATCTGCGCCGCTACGATTGAACCTTCATGAGATGGATTTCTTCAATCTGGTCTTGAGCTTGGCCACCCGTACCTAACCCACCAGAGATATTATCAGCTTATTGAAAAAGGTTAACAACCAGACAAATTAATATTTTGGTTTTTGTTAGGAGATGTTTTGGTATTTTTCCCAACTTTTTATCAATACACACAACTTTTAAAACAGGGAATAACACCAAACCAATGTATGGAAGCATTTGCATGAGAACCTAACGTGTAATGAAAACTCAAACGACCAAAACACAATCAATAGCCACAAATCAATCTATGGAAGCATTTGCATGAAAAGCCTACGTGTAATCACAAATTCCAACCATCAACACTATCATATTGCCACACTATCAACCCAGAAATTACCTTGAAATTGCATCAAAACACCAAAAGCTCATGTAACACTCTACTAGAACTCCTATATAACCATATTCGTCCTCCCCATTGAAACCATCACAAACAAGAATAAAAATCCTTTCACCACAGAAATAACACACTTCTGCAATGGCAAAACTCTCTTTCACTCTCTTCACAGTGCTCTTCCTCCTAGCCTGCACATATGCTCCCCGCACCATTGCAGCCACTGACATGAAAGATAAGGTACCAAACTAATTTCACATTATATTGGAAAAAATGGAATGAAAATCAAAATTACCACATATATATATATAAATAAACTGAAATGCAACCTTTTTATTGTAATGTTCAATTTATTAACTGATTCTGCGCCTAACTTTTGGTGTTCAGACAGACGTCAGAATCTGGAAGTGTGTGGTTCAGTTAATGGAAACAGATATGAAAGCCTGTGATAAGATGAAGCTCGAGGCAATGATGGTCAAAGGTCATTCCAAAAAATCACACGATTACATCCAGGAGTGCTGCAACGGTTTTCGGAAATTAGACCAGGATTGTCCCTGCTTATTAATGGAGAAATCCCTTGGAGCCGCCGAGGGTAAAGAACGCAAACAATTCAAGCGGCTCATTCAGATTGTCAACAGTCAGTGTGGCCTCAAACGTCGCTGCAACACCGGCAAGTAATTCACTAGCGGCCAGCCTCACTTCCACTAAGGCTTCTGAATCATCCAAGTTGAATGTAGTTCAATTTGGTTTCAATAGTTTAATAAATGAGAAGTGAAGTGCCTACTTCTGTTGTACTCAAATAACAAAACTATATATATTGTAGACATGATATTGGTAATTATCACAAACACGTAACTATCACATGCAAATTCATAGCTCTTCCTCCCCAGAACTAGACATCACAACCCATATTCCACTGGAAAACTGACTATTTCAATAAGCTGACGATAAACTGAAAAAGCAAACCATATAAGCTGACACTCCAACTTTTTACAACCCTAATAGTACATTTTAATATTTAATCCTGTACAAAATATCTCCAGCTTCACAAAGGCACAGAACATAGAAAACTGACTATTCCATGAAAAAACTCAATTCTAACCTAAGGAAGTCAATAATTGATCAAGTTAATCAAAGCAACTGTACTTCAATCATAGACTGTTCTAGAAAAACTCAAAAGTTTATCTTGCATACAGTTCAAATTTATCTTCAAAGATCATCAAAGCACCAAAATATGTCCGCCATTAACCACACTCAACTCTCCTGCAACCTATAAACCAGGCTCTTCCTACCCAAACCATCGGTACAACAGACAAATCTTTGTCATTACCATTTTGTCACTACTTTACACAAATTTATTTTTTGTCACTGTACAACTCACAGGGTATAGAAATACCACACGGAAGCATTTGCATGAGAGCCTAAACGTGTAAACAAACAACAACTACCAAACACAATCACATTGCCACATCATTGACACCCGAAATCTCATGAAACCAAAATCTGTTCACCATTATCGACAAACATGTAATTCTCACATGCAAATAAAACCCCTATAAAACCAGACTCTTCCTCCCCAAAATTAGCCATCACAAACACAAACAACTATCCTATTTACCTAAAAGAGTTCATACTTCAGCAATGGCAAAAGTCGCTATCACCCTCTTTGCAGTTCTCTTCCTCATAGTAGCCAGCACATATGCTCAGGTAGTAAAGTAATTTCACATGATTTATATTTGTTCACGTCAATAACAGTTTATGAACTGATGTAACTTTTTTATGTGGGTCTGTTCAGGAGGAACCTAGCATCTGGAAATGTGTGGATCAGGCAATGGAGGCAGATCTTACACCCTGTGACAAGTTCTTGATCGGCGAGGACATAAAGATGATCACTGACAAATCCAAACAATCTCACAAATCACTTGATAAATGCTGCAACGCAATGCAAAAATTAGATCAGGAATGTCAGTGCAAAGCAGTGGAGGCAGGCCATGAAGGGATAAGCCGATTGGAGGGTAAAGAAATGCGCCAACAAGCCCTACAGAAGCTCGAAACAGTCATCAGTCACTGCAACCTCCCACGGGATTGTGAGTACAAGTACTAAGTCATATATAGTTTCATGAATAATTATAATAATAAAGGTCACTCAGCTGCCATAGGGGCGTATGTATAATGTATGTAAGGGGTGATGTATGGAGTCTACTACAAGCACACACCAAGACAGTGTGTGTAACAAATGTGATCTTTGTTTTTGGAAAATAATCTGACGACTATAGACTGGAACAGATTATACATACACAAATTCATTCAAGCCTTCTATTCCTATCTATTCCTGACAAACTTGACAGAAGAAGCACCGAAGCTTCGGAAACACAATATAGACAATCATCAAACCAAAACAGGCAACCTTGCAAAGGCAAAATTTCAGCTATGATCAGAAGAAGCAATGAGAAATTTACAACCAAAAAAAAAAAAAACCACACCACCTCAAAACTAAAGGTTCAGATTAAAAAACCTGGAAACTCCCAAATTATATAGAACCTGAAAGAGGTCTGATCAACTACACTTACCAATTATATAGAACCTAGTAAATGTCTGATTAACCACTCCTTTACTTATTATTCTCAACGATAGAAAATTAAATAACTGATCAGGTTAATCAATCAGCCATTTCTAGAAAAACTCTACTCGCAAAATTTTATCCAGCTTTCAAAACATTGCTACCCAGAGTTATACTGAAATGTCATCAAAACTCCAAAATCTCTTCACCATTATCAACCCACACACTTACCTCACATGCAAATACCCAGAACACCTATAAAACCAGTCTTTTCCTTCCCATACCATCGCTACCCAGACAACTACCCTCTATCCTGAGTTCATACTTCAGCAATACCAAAACTCGCTTTCACTCCCTTCACTCACTCAACAATATTATTTCTCAAGTTAATCTTACAGACTAAACCAAACAATTTACAAAATTAACCACCTTAGAAATACCATAGGATGTCACAATCAAATTCTAACTAACTGATGAGATATGCTACACAATATATTGAATGTTACTACTTAATCACACTGGTTTTCAAGTCACATTTTCTGAAAAATTTAACAAGAGAATAAGGAGCAAGGAAGCAAATGAGAAGATGAAGAGAAATCTATCATCATCAATATTGAGATCCTATTTTATTTTATAAACTACCAAATAACTATAAAACAAATTTTTGGGACATATCCAAACCTCTGGAATACCTTTGTCTTTACCATTTCGTCACTACTTTGCAAACTTTTTGTCTCTATACGCATACTCAATTACTTCAAAACAAAGTATGAATACCAAATCACTTTCTGGAAGCATTTGCATGAAAATCTATCGTGTAAACAAACTCAACCACCAAATAAAATCATATTGCCACACCATTAATACCCGAACTTATCCAGAAATCTCACCAAAATCTGTCCACCATCATCAACAAACACATAAATCACATTCCCAAAACCCCTATAAAAACCAGGCTCTCTTCCTTCCCAAACCATCACAAACCAAACAACTATCCTACAGCTAGTGTGCATTCATACATCAGCAATGGAAAAGCTCATTTTCACCCTTTTTTGCAGTCAGTTTCCTAGTAGCCGGCACATATGCCCACCAAACCACCGCTAACATAGAGATTACGAGGGATTGATATGATTTTATATAATGTTTCTTCCAATTTCTATTGTACGTACAAATAAAGATGAATATAGTTAATATGTGCTTACACATGTTCAATTTCTTTGTATATATTTGTTTCATTATAGCAATCTCCTATAATTTAACATAAACCTATATAAAGGCATTTTTCATTCATTGATATTAAAGGGTATAGTACGTTCTTTGCTTACCAATAGTTTGCATCAACAGATAAGCCCGAAGTGCTTCCGACAGGTGTTAAGAGTAGATTACAATCCCTGTGAGATCTATTTGGAGGGTCAGGCAGACTACCACACAAGAACATAATGATGGTCAGCAACCAATCCAAACAATCAGGCAAAGTACTCAGATGAGTGCTGCTATCAAGTGCAAAAATTAGAAGACGAATGCCAGTGTCTATCGTTGGAGGGGATACATGAAGCAGTTAGCACATAGCCAGAAAAGAATGCCAAGAAGTTATGAGAAGGCTCCCGACATTCATCAGCTACTGTTGCCTCCCACAGAAATGCAACGAGGGTTACTAAATCAATTAGTCGTGTGTATAGTTTATCAATAATTATAATAGATCTCTCAGCTCCGGTAATGGAATATGTATGTATATGTGTAACAGGGGTGATGTATGGGTCTACTACAAGCACACACCTAGTTCATGTGTTATGAGTGTGTTTTGTTAGGTTCAATAACATGTATCTAAGTGTTTTTACAAAAGGCACATACAGAGATACACTCGAAGATTCTATTACTACATACTTCCATAATTTGATGTCTAATTACTCAAGCTTCCGACAAACTTGGCAGAAAAGGTTCCCAATTACACCAACGCAACAAAGTTTAGTAATCAAACCTAAAATAGAAGAACCTTGCAAAACAAAACCTCATCCCTCCTCGGCAAGTAAAGCCAAAAGTTCCTGCTGCAATTATAGATATCATATTAAACACAAAAACACCACACAACTGGAAGTTCAGATTAGAAAACCTGGAAGGGGTCTGATCATCTACCACTATCAATCCAGACTATACAACTTGATTAATAATAGAACCAGGAAGAGGTCTGATCAAGGACTCCTTTACAGATTCTTCTCAATCACAGGGGAGTAAATAATCGGTCAGGATAATCATAAACAACTTTAATTGAATCATAAACCATTTTGCAGACTCTACACTAAAAAAATATGTTATCTATCATACAGAAAGGACTACTTCCAGTATTACTTCACACAACTACAGTACATCCAATATATTCACTCATCATGCATAAGCGTAAAATACAACAATATTTCTCATATTAATATTAGTTTCAACTTAACACTACAAAATTAACAACTTTTGAAAAGATATCATAGGACATCACAATCAAATTCTAACTAACCTTTAAGGGGACACTACATGGTATATTTAATGTTACTTGATCGCACCATTTTTCCAAGTAAATGATGATAAGATGAAGAGAACTCCATCATCATTATTGTGATTTAGATCCTATTTTATTTTATAAAGTACCGATTAACTATAAAACGAGTTGCTCAGACATATCCAAACCTCTGCACGATCTTTGGCGTTATTATTTTGTCACTACTTTCAAACATTTTGTCATTATGCATATACACAATGACTGCAAAAAGTATGAATGCCAAATCAATCTATGGAAGCATTTGCACGAGAATCTAACGTGTAAACAAAATAAACCACCAAACACAATTGCATTGCCACACCATAGATACCCAAACTTATCCAAAAACCTCACCAAAATACCAAAATCTGTCCACCGTTATCAACTAACACGTCAATCACATGCAAGTCCCCCAAACCCCTATAAAAACCAGGCTCTCCTTCCTTCCCAAACCATCACAAACCAAACAACTATCCAACAGCTAGTGTCCATTCATACATCAGAAATGGCAAAGCTCGTTTTCACCCTTTTCACAGTCCTCTTCCTCGTAGCCGGAGCATATGCACACCGAACCACTGCTACCATCGAGATTGATGAGGTATTGATATGATCTTACGTAATGTTTCTTCCTATGTCTAGTGTACATATAAATAGGGATGAATAATACTCAATCTATGCTTACACATGCTCAATGCAGGATGTGTTACCCACTACGACAGCAGATCGATCAAACAGACTTGTCGCGCTGTGAGAGATATGTTGGAATGTCAGAAGGAAGAGGGAGACAGTGAGGTCAACCTCCCATTCAGTGCTGCGCACAGATGTTCAACTTGAGAGAGGATTGCATGTGCAGAGCATTAGAGGAAATGATTGAACAAGTGAGACGGGAAATGGGCCGTGATGATCAAATGGAATCAATGGAGAGGGCTAGGAAAGTCGTCTCCCACTGCCATCTCCCAGAGCACTGCCATTTCGAAGGAGCCTGGTTCTTCTAAATGGATACCTAGCAACTTTAATATATGTATATTTTGGTAAGGAATAAAGCTCACTCCCTCCACTAGGGTTAAAGCTATATAAGGAGTGATGCAATATCTACAACCAGCAGCACACACTTGGGTGTGTGTGTTTGCTGTATGAGTTCTGTATGCAATAATATGATGAGATCCTGTTTCCTACAGAAATAAGGATTTTGACAATAATAGTGTCCGGGTCTAAAACTCCAACTCTCTCTCATATAATAACTATATCCAAACAGGTAACCAATTCATATCTACAGATTCACCAATAAATACTAGCTAACATGTAGCTTAGATTCAGTAACATTTTTATCTAAGTGGATTACACAGTCCAATAGATATATTGTTCTCAGCTTAGATGAGATCAAATATACATAGAAATTCATTCAAATATTCTATTCCTATATTACTCTCCAAAACTTAATATCTGCTCATTCGAGCTTCCTGACAAACTTGGCTGAAGCTCCCAAGCTACATCAACATAACAAAGTTAGTCATCAAACTGAAACTCAGCAACCTTCCAATTGAAAGTTAAGATTATAAAACCAGAAGAGGACTGATCTATAAATTCTATCAATCTAGATTACAGAACCTTGCTGATGTAGAACCTAGAGGAGGGCTGATCAACTACTTCATTTTACTAGTTTTTCTCAACTATAAGGGAGTAAGTAACTGGTCAACTACAGCCTACAGGAGAGGACATAACTAATGGGGAGGTAGGTTAGTCAATCAGAAAGCAGTTTAGAGGCTCAAACCTCTATTTTGGTATTGATTGTTCTCAACCATGGCAGGGTAAATAATAGGTCTGGTTAATCCATCAGCATCTTGAACCTTATCTACACTCAATAAAAAGTTATCTAAAACAATATATAATAAAATTATATAACATTCAACTACCAAACCTCCAGTACAAACACTCATGACGCATGATTATAAAACAGAACAATAATATTATTTCCCAAGTTTATCTTACAGTCTCAACTCAATAACTTCAATAATTTCATTTCAACAGCACAACATAACTTAAAAATCAAATTTAGCTACCTTTGACGATATACTACATGACATAACAATCCAAGTTGTCAAATGTACCCTACATCACTCCAGTTCCAACCTTTCTTTTCTGATGAAATCAACAGGAGAATGAGGAACATAGGTGTGTGATAGGAGTAGATGAAGAAAAGATAAGAGAAATCCTAAATATCTTTCAATATCAAAATTCCTTTATAATTTATCAATCCACTTAAAAACTAGTTGCTCTATCTCTATGGGGATATATCCAAACCTTATTACTGTGTAATAAGACTAATCTATTTTCCCCTCCTGAAACTTATCCATTCCTTAATACTGTAAATAGGGTACAGAATTTATTTTGCCCACTGAATAAAGAAGAACAGTAAATCACTCTGCACACTGCACAGTTTTTATCACTACACATACACCATTACTACGACAAAAACAAAGCACAAATCCCAAATCAATTTATGGAAAACATTTGCATGAGAGTCTATCGTGCAAACAAACTACAACTACCGAACACAATTACACTGCCCCACATTTGATATCCAAAATTATCCTGAATTCTGTCCAAAACACCAAAATCTGTCCACCATCATCAACAAACACGTAGCTAACATGCAGATCCACAAAATCCCTTTAAAAAAACAGACTCTCTTCCTCACCAAAACCTCACGAATGTAAACAATTACCCCAGTGCTCACGCTACAACAATGGAAAAGCTCGGTTTCACTCTTCCTCTTCCTCACAGCCAGCGCATATGGTCACCCAACCATTACTATCAAGATAAATGAGGTACCAAAATGACTTAATCTGATCTAATGTTTCAATGCAGGATGTGTGGATGTATATATACAAGTCCTGCCGCCTGACCATCAGGTTACGGATCACTTGCGGGGGCTCCATTTTCATACACCGGGCTCTGATACCACTTGTTAGGCCCCGAGCTCCGCTCCTTCCACCCTACATAGAATGATATCGTCTTGCGGGGCTCCATTTTCATACACCGGGCTCTACATAGAATGATATCGTCTTGCGGGGCTCCATTTTCATACACCGGGCTCTGATACCACTTGTTAGGCCCCGAGCTCCGCTCCTTCCACCCTACATAGAATGATATTGTCCGCTTTGGGCCTATACGGTTTTGTTCTTGAACTCCTCTCAAAAGGCCTCATTCTATTAGGGTAGGTGTGGATGTATATATACAAGTCTTGCTTGACTTCTTTGACTTCTTTGACTTCTTTAACGATGTGGGACTTTGGATTGCATCCCAACACAAACAAAAGTCTAAAGAAAAGAAATGCCAGAAGCAGATAGATAGAACAGACCTGTCTGTGAGGTATACATTGGAATGCGAGAGGGACAACAAGAGAGGTTGAATTTTGAAATCCAATTAGGTCCACCTACGACGTAGTACTGCACATAGATGTTTAGAATGAACAAGGATTGTATGTGTAGAGCATTAGAGGAAATGGTTCGACAACAAACATGGCAAATGGAGCAAGAGGAACAGCGGCAACCAATGCACAGGCTCTAAGAATTGTCTCTTACTGCCATACCCCACGCCACGGTGCTGGCTGTCTGGAGTCGTGGATGGGTTTCAGGAATCCTAGTTTTCTATATATAGTATATACACACTTCCAGGCACAAAGTCGAGTGTGTATCCACTGTGTGTGTTTTGTATGCAATAATATGATGAAATGAAATCATGTTCCTACGAAAATATGGGTTTTGACAATAAAATATATATATTCATATTCTCAATCCATTAAACTTAATATAGAAAAATAATACTATATTTTTTTTATAACAAAATAATAATAAAACAACTCAACATGTAAAATGGATGATATCAATATACATTTAATACACATGGTTCTGTATTAAATGTGTGCTTGGGTTAAGGAAAAGTGCATGATATACCCACTTTAAAAAAAATAAATAAATAAAATACATGATATACACACTTAAATAAATATTTTTGTGTATGAAGGAATATTAGTTAAATATTTTTTTTAATTCTTCCAGTGAGGGGTTGGAGAAAACCGAATACTAATTGGAGTTGAAAATGTGTTGCAAATTCATAGTTGGGAAAAAAATTGTAGTCCCAAAAGAAATCGGAACAGACAATGGCATACCATTTAATTCGAGAAATTGGAGAATTAATGTTCACTTCTCCATCCGGACATAAGCTTACCAACAAAAATACTGTTGATCAATCATGAATTCGTAAAAATAAATTATTTAATAATGGTCAAATAGGACAATCCCCCCTCTAAATTATTTTTCTCCTAGACTTTTTAACTTAAAAATCTTATGCAATTTTCCATGTATTTTCATCCATGACTTTTCATCCATGACAACAATTTGGGCATTCTTCACATATCATAAAAATAATTAAGATCTACATTTCAATCTAAGATACCTTACTTGAAATCTGATTATGATCTAATCAAAACATGGCCTCTTTACAACACATTTGTAGAAAACATTGGCTATTGTCAAACTCACACAACAACGGGAAGTCCTTAGTCTGATCTTTACTTCCAAAAGACTAGTAAAAAATTAACAATAAGGCAAAATTTTAAAAGCTACGGTTTTATTTAGACTTCTGAGATTCAAAAGCTGAAATTAGGACTCAGCTTCGCATAAAAAGTTATGGAACGTCTTCCCATCCCATTACCGAAGATATGATTCTTGACCTTAATGCATGGATTTCTTCAATAAGGACACCGTGAGACCAACCTAAGGAAGAAGAGACAGACTCATTAGATTAATTCATAAAGAGAAGACATTGATTGATATTACAAAGCACTGGCGTACCTAATCTTGATCAAACTTTATCTTCTTTGCAGCAGGCTTGAGGCCACCAACCTGGAAAGGAACATAATAAGATTATGATTGATGGTCATCCACCACTCTTGCCTAATTATTTGCATAATAAGTAACAAAGTAATATCACATAGGTTCCATCATCACCAAGACAATGCAAGTCAATGATAGCAGTTTCAAGTTCTGCTGTAACTAAATTAGCTAAGACAACTAATGCACTAACTTATACATTTGGTGTGAAAATGGAAGCAATTATCAGATAAGTTCCTACAAGCATAACATAGAAACAAGACTAGACAATTCCAACTTAATAAGATCGAGGATAAGTAGCTGCTTAGTCATGCAGCTAGACCTTAGTTTATAAGCGATTCTAAAGAATTTAGGGCACATGTAGAAGACCAAAGAAATATACAAGCCATTCATTCTCCATCCAAGTAAAGTATCCATCAGAGTACTGCAAAGGACATATAGGAATAATCTAATTGAATTTTAAACCCTAACAAGAGCCGCAAATTAAGAGGGTCCACAATAAAGTAGATTGATAACTACCTTTTTTTTTTAATGTTACTGAAAATTGACCTCCAGTAATACAAATATATGAAAACACCAACACCCCAAAGAGATCCAACACAGTACTAAGTCAGGTAAAATGTCGTACAAAAGCTTATAACAGAGCAAATGTAAATGTGTTCCAAGTCATACTAATACTACTCCTTTAAAGCAATTATCTTACAATACTAATTTCAAGCAAAGAAACATCAAAACTCCATATGCTAACTTTACTCTTCATTATATTAAAATTTCACTTCTCTTACCACAATTATCAGACTGTTAACCAATATAAATAAAATACAAATAAATGATTTATTATATAGGAGAGGAAGCAGGGTTTGAAGCTTACAAATTCGGGATACTCATACTCAATACCAGCAGCTTCTATCCTCTTGCGACGCGTCTGGTCCCGCTTCACAATTTTATCTACCAAGTTCTTGTGTTCCATCAAAGTTCTTTCCTAGAAGTTGTTGGGAAAAAAATGAAATACTTAGACATAAAAATCACACTCTGAATTGTATGGTTATGCATTAAAATCTAACTTGTCAAAAGAATATCCTGTTGTCCACGATGAATAACCTTATTTTGACGTTGGCGTTCTTTCAGAACTGTATCTACTGGCTTGTATTTCGTGCGAGCTCCTCTCCATCTAAAAAGCAAAAATACTAGTTAACGAAGTCACAAAACCACTATAATCCCGCATCAAACAACCAAACTTCATTAATTTGTCATGATTTCAAAATAGCAGATATTAGGAATCATATATTTTAAAAAAAAAAAACACAGTGGACACACACTTCAACCTAACTACTAGAAGACAATCTCATATTTACTATTACCCTAAACTTGTCTAACAAAGCCATCCAAAGTATCACATAAAATGAAATATCAGCCAGGGATTTGATAAAAATATCCAATAAACAACACCATGTTAACCATTATTCAAACAACATAAGTCTTGTACCAAATAAATAGGAACCTATTAAATACTTACAGTTTTGAATGAACATGCTCTGGAGGTACAATATGCACTTGCAAAAGGTGCTCAAACAATAGATAGTTATGCATAGTATCAGCCACAACTTCAGCCACCTGCATAGCAATTCACAAAATACATTAAATCTAACAAACAAAAGCAAAGGCAAGAATCAGTATTTTCACATTGAGATGAAAAACAACCTCAGGATCATTAAACTCGATGAAGCCAAAATGCTTTGATTTCCCGGTCTGAAATACACAATTAACCAAATAAGAAAACAAAATTAAAATGCCAATCAAATAATCAGAAACTGTTTGATATGATCACAAATCTTTCTCTTATTCAACCTTTTTATTGCGGGAAATCCTGAGTCTCTTGACAGCGCCAAACTGGCTAAAGAAAGCTGTGAGCAAAACGCAATCAAATCAGCACTGGAAAACATATAATATCCATTATGTAAACGAAAAGACTGTTATAGTAGAACAAACCTTTCATCTCCGCCTCATAAAAGCCATGAGGAATTCGACCAATATACAGAACCGTAGATTTACCAGTAACCGGCGATTTCTCCACAGGAAGTTTACGAGCCGGCCCGCCTTCTAGCGACTTCAACAAGGACCAATTTGTCAGAAAAAAACATATACGTAGAGAGAATATAACAAGAAATTTACATATCAATAGATATACCAGGAAATCAGCAGCTTGGGTTTTGTCGGCGGGCATGGTTTGTGCTTTCTTGTTAGACGATTTCTTTTGCTTTGCCCCCATTTTTCCTGATAAAACTCTAAAACCCTAACACAAGGAAGTCGAGTTCGTTGTATGAGTTTAGCTGCTAATAACAAAAATATCAATCGAATACGGAAAAACCACCACGAATGAAGAGACGATTCGGACCAGAGGCGATGAGAAGGTAAAAAGCCCAGGGATGCTTGTATCAATGCTAGGTTTAGTTCTTTTGGGCTTAACCCGATGGGTGGAATTGGACCAACCCGATACGGTATTGGGCCTTTTATACATTTGTGTATGTATAAATGTGGCCCGGAAATGGAATAAATAGGGTATTTGACATATTTATTCTATTTACAACTATCTAGGAATAATCCTAAAAACTCCATCCAAATTTGAAATATTACCGGTGTAATCATATAATTTTCAAAAATAATCTATTTTCTTCTTCTTCTTTTTTATTAAAATATTAATAATATTCAAGAAGTATATATATTTTCTTCAATATATGATTAGAGAATGCAATAAGGACAGTATGCTGGAGATGGATCCAACAAGCTAATACCTCAGAACTCATCCCTTGAGCAACCTTCTGCTAACAACAAAATAGCCGCAGCAAAGTTGGAAATACTAATCTTAATTCAATAGAATATTGAAAGTGCCTTGTGAAGTGAACGAAATAAGACTATACATGCAAACAGAACAAAGTCCTATGTTAAACAACAATTCTAATACAAAAACTCTTAAAACTTCATCCTTGTTTTCGCCCTAAGTTTAACCCATAAGAGCAGCAAAAGCACGTATGCACAAAAAAGGGAAGATGCATGGATTGTTTGAGAGGCTATGGCAAGATCAACACATCTACTCACCAAGATTGTTTGAGAGGCTAGATAAGCAAAGATCAAAAGCAATGAAAATCTGGCCTGAACCAGATCATGGATTTCATCAGCTAAGTAGTACAACAACAAATATAAGTATTAGCCTCCATTCAGTTCAGGTTGGCTAATTGAAAAGATATGAGTTCAAGAACCACACAAAGTGCTTGTTACAAAAGAATCACTTAAACTATTAAAATTGTTATACCGAAATTTTAACTTAGCATCAATATGTAATGGCACTTACAGCTGATAGAAAATAGAACATATGAGTAAGAATATATGTTACCAACAAGCTTCTGTACAACAATCTAAACATTGAAGCTTTTTTTCCACTAAATCTAAATCCTGCCTGATCAAAACTAAAAGTCTAAGTGTTGCTTCTTTGACAATGGAGTAGAAATCCCCTTCTCTTTCATTCTTTCAGTAAATAGATTTACAGTCTCACTTGACCTTTCCCAGTTTCCTCTTTTAAAACCAAATAACAAACTCATCCATCAAAGTGCACTGCCCTCTATAATTGATGTTCCTATTGTACCGGCCACAATCATTAAATTTTTCTAATCGAATCCATGTATGTTAGTGGAATCAAAGACCTAAGTTGCTGATAAAATGTATTCTCACAGTCACTTTCCAAAGGGACAATAGGTGAGACTGAGGCAATAAGAACAAAATTTTCTCCATTTCCAATATCAATTTCGTACAATTCATGGAAAACCTTACGAAACTCATCTAACAACATATTATAAAATAACTTGTCTGGAGGAATCACATTTACAACAAGAATCCCAAAA
Organism: Cardiospermum halicacabum; assembly: GCA_031304145.1. NCBI lineage: Eukaryota > Viridiplantae > Streptophyta > Magnoliopsida > Sapindales > Sapindaceae > Cardiospermum > Cardiospermum halicacabum. The sequence goes on along the minus strand of CM062389.1, from coordinate 30,270,206 downwards.
TCAGAAAGCACCTTTCTAGCCGCTAAAAGAACATCTTTTCTAACAAATTCCAAAGGCGGGGCAGTTACACCATTCCTAACATCATCAGAATCCAAATCAACCATAATAACATCAAATTTAGCACCTAAACCATCTTCATAACTTCTAATTTTGCCATCCTGCTTATCACAAGCCCCCAAACTCTTATCACAAGCCCGGGAAGCCAGTTCTTGGATGAACTCTATACCATCTCCAGTACAAACCTGAACAAATTCACCATCTTCCAATCCAAAATATCTCCTGCCAACTCTCAAAACTTGTTCATCTATTTCAATTCCCAGAACCATAAAACCCAACTGGCTTCCCATAAAACTAACCAAAGCCCCACCCCCAACACCAAGACACAAAGCTCTAGGTCGAAATCCAAGTCGAATACTCTCTGACAAATGATGAGCAACCAAAGCACAGCTTGCAACCATAGGCACCAAATACACATGCACTAAAACCCCAGTATCAGGCCTAAACTTCACAAATTCTCCTAAACTAACCTCATCCAAACCCAACTTGGGCACAATTTTAATCTCTGTTTGAATTAAATTAGGCATTCTTCTAAACCTCAATCTCCTCGTATACTCACACTCACTCTCATCACTCTCTATCCTAACATCTTCCACAAGCATTTCTCCAACAAAACTACCCACACATTTCTCTAATACCACACTAGACATCACATTATCTTCGTAACTTAACACAGGCACATCATAAATCCCATTCTTAAAACAGAAATTTCTTGACAAAGCAGTGACAAGAGGCCTTACACTTTGCTCAAGCTTGGTATAATCCACAGCGTCGTTTTTATAGTAGATGACTGGTGAATCGGTATCGTCGGTGGGATTGTTCCCTATTAGAATCAGCCGTGAGATTTGAGGAGATGAGAGGAGAAGCTGGAGATGGCCCGACTCAGTGCAGAAGACCCAGTCGTGTTCGCGGCCTGTGGGAACAAACATTTGAGCAACTTGAGCCGAGTCGGATGGGTGGACAGGTGAGTCGAGGACGGCGATGCGAAGGAGGTGAGAGGGAGATGAAGGGTTGGGGATTGTGAAAGTGATGAAGCGGGAAGGACTGATGTCGTCGAAAACGGAGATGTCTACCGCCATTTTGTCCGGAAATTTTTCACGAGCAACAATTCATCGGATAAATTAGTTGGGATGAAATTCCAATATTACCCTAGAAATTCCAATAATTTCAACTTAAACTTAATTTAATAACATTACATACTTATGATAATTTATGGAGCAAATTCTACTAAACACCCCAAATTTCATAAATAATAACAAGTTTTATTTTTAAGCCAACAATCATTTTTTATATATGTCCGTTTGGTAATATTAAATTATAAGGATATTTTTGTCTTTTTATTTTAAAAAACAAGTATTTTTTATCCATCTCTATACTCTCTTATAAATCCAATATCCGACTTCTCTCATTCTTTTTATTCTCTCTAACGATTATCGATTTAGTTGTGCTGTCGATATTCGATCGAATAGGGATCTGGTCTTATTCAGGTGAGTTACTCCTCTCTTCTTCAAATTCGACCTTTGAAACCCTAATTAGTTTCCATATTTACTTATTCACTTATTTGCATGTTTATTTTCAGCATCGAAAAGTTATTCTCCGACATTTCTTCACAGGCGTCTCTTTGTTTTAAAGTTCAGGTACTTTATTTGGTTTTAGTTAAGTCATGATATTTCAATTTTCAAGTTATGTGTTAGGTTTATCGATTTTTTTTGTTACGAATTTTAGAAATGAAGTTAAATATAGCAATATTTTTGTTTTTGAATGTCTTTAAAAACTCAAAATTTAGAAATGAAGTGTTAAATGACTGATATTCATGGTTGAACTGGAACAGTGATTGATTGGTTAAAATTTTAGAGAATAATAAATAAAGATATAAAAAAATGTCATTTTTTTTCTATTGAAATTTAACTTCTTCTCTTTTTTTAATTCTTATTGCTTAGTGAGGGTTCAGGAAATAGAATGGTCTAATTGATAAAAATTATGAAATAGAATTATTAAGGGAGATGAAGTATATGAGATAAGTTAATGGAAGGACAAAAAATTTTGTGATGAATAATTAAAAAAATTGCATAAGGGATAGTTTGTTTGCTAAAAATAAATTTAACATCTATCTATAAAACTTGTCATATTTAGGAGTAGTTTGTATAATTTACTCTTAAATTAAATTACTTCAACATATTTTATTTTTAATAAAATTCAATTTAATAAATTATTTCGAACTTTAACAAAATAGTAAAATGAAATAATAATAATTATTAATCTAACAATTATCTTAATAGTTAATTCATATTCAAATTAACATAGATATACCAAAATAAATTTTCTTCAAACTTTATTAAAAGTTGCTTTTGAACTACAATTTTATTTTAAATAAATAAAAGTTCTTTATTATATTTGTTTATATAATGCTAAAATATAATATTATTTATATATTTTTATTCAAAATATTTATTTTCATTTTCATTTATGTAATATTTTATAAATCCACCACAAATCCCTTTTTCTTTATTTCTTACTTTCTTCTGTGTTATGTTTCAATTCAGGGATTTAGTTGTGTTCGGAACATTTGATTCAACGCTAATCTAGTTGATCTAATGTGATGTGGAGGAAGTTAGAGGGAGACGATGAAGAATTGAGAATTGCGAAGGTGATGAAGCGGAAAGGATTGATGTCATTGAAAATGGAGATGTCTACCGGCATTTCTGTCCTTGGAAATTTCCAGAAGTATCAATTCTCGGTATGTAGTATTTGGAATGGAATTCCAATACCTTGGAACTAATTTAATATTATGTTTCTATGTTAATTTAAATAGCAAATTACATCAAGCACCCAAATTTTATAGGCTAATCACAAATTTATTCTTACCAATAATAATATTTCTTAACCTACCTATTATGCGTCTGTTGAGTAATCTTAAATTATAAGGATATCTTTGTATTTTCATTCAAGAAAAAAAAAAATCTATCTCTTTAATCTCCTATAAATTCAATGGATGACCCCTTTCATTCTTTTTTTTCCCTCACAAATTTAGTTATATTATCTATATTCGATTCAATAGAAAATTGATCTAGTATAGGCGAGTTACCAACCATAAAATTCTTTATGACGGTTCCTCTCTTCTTCAAATCCAATCTTTAGAACCTAGTTGAGTTTCCGGACTTATTTTCTCTAATTGTTTATAGCCTTGAAAAATTACTCTCTAACATTTCTCTAGTGACTCCTTACCATTTTTATGTCTAAATATGTTATTTGGTATTAGGTTGAGATTTTGAGTTGTGTTAGGTTTACGATTGTTTGGGTAAGAATTTAGCAAATGAAGTTAAAAAATATGTGTGGTTGACGATTAATGTTTTGCTTTTAAATGTTTCTGAAGATGTTGAACAATTTATATCAGTGTTTTGAAAACAATAACTATAGTCACACTTGAATTACATTAGATTACGACAATGATTGATGGGGTTAAAAATTGTATTGAACAATGAATAAATATATAAGGAATAATTTTTACTTTTTTCTTCTTCTTTCTTTTTTTTTTTTGTTTTTTAAAAAGAATTGAAATTCATTTTTTTTCCTTTATAGCTTGTTGAGGGTTAAGGAAAGAAAGATCATGCAAATTACAAAATGAACTTACTAAACTGGAGGGAGTAGATGAGATATTTAGATGTTGAAGACAATAATTTTAATATTGAGTAAGATTTTTTTAAAAATATGGAGTATTTTAAAATAAATTTATCATCCACGTATAAAACTTAAACTTGCAATCTGGGTAGTTTGTATAATTTATTCTTTATACAATTTTTTTAAACCTCTAACAATTATTTGAATATATTATATTTCTCATAAAACTCACTTCAATAAATTATTTCAAAATATAATAAAATAGTGAAAAATAATAAATTCCTAAACCTTTTTAGTTAAATTATCATTCAAATTAAATAAATACATAAATTAGAAACAAATATTATTTAAACTTCACTAAAACTTACTTTTGAACTACATATTTATTTCTAATAATAAAAGTGTGAATGATTGTGTTTGTTAGCCCAGGTTCAATAATAAAGATATTTTTATTTTTATTTTTTTTTAAATTTATTTTCTTTCACACAATTCTTAATTGTGTTTCATAATTAATTGATTGATCTAGTTATGCCCGCACAATTGATTCAAACAAGCCATAAACCACAAAACAAGTTGTGTCTATTATTTCCGTCTCTTCTTTTCTCAAATCCTAGTTAGTTTCTAAACTCATTTGCTTAATATGGTAAAGTTGTTATCAGGACGGAAATAATGAGATATTTTTATTGTTAAACATAAATTTGTCACCTATTTATAAAATTTGCAATATTCAAAGATCATTTATGTAGTTTGATTTTAATTTATATTATATTTTCTCATTCTTTTTACATTTAATCATTATTTTAACATACCTTATGACAAGTCTAATCACTATTCCCAAATAATAATAAACTAATAACTACAATATTTAACAAAATTAAAAAAAATAATTACATGAATAGTTTTCAAAATAAATACTTAGTGTAAAAATTATTTAAACTCTAATAAAAATTATTTTAAAATTAAAAAACCAATAAAATTATTACAAAAGCTTTTCATAAGCTCTATATACATATGTCCTTGTTCTAATTAATGTTAAAATTTATTTTTGTTAATTAATTATATTAGTAAAAATAGTTAATTGTCAATGTTTTTAAATGTTCATAATTATTAATCATCGATGCTCAATTTGACATCCATCATATACAAATAAATATAACATCGGATATTTAAAATTCTCATTTAATTTTATATTTATTGTTACCATGTAAGAATATTAAAATAAGTAAAATAATCTAAATTAACTAAAAATAAAATTGCTTTTAATCAAATTGAGTCTAGCTATGTGATATAATTTGATATAAAATAATATTACTCCGTAATAAATTATAAAATAATTATATAATGATTGTTGCTTTAAAATTTGAAACTATTATTACTTTCAAATTTGATAGATTTAAAAAGATTTTTGTTTAGTGATTTTAAGAAATTCGAATATTTGTTGGTTTTTATACCGTGAGATTGTAATAGATAAGAATTATATGCTTACTTGTGAAAATGATTAAATTTGGTATCTTTTAATAATAATTTAAGAGAAAATTTTTTTATAGGCCATAAAAAATTTAATATACAATTATAATTATAGACCACTTTTGAAAATTAAATTATTTTAATTTAGAAGTACAAACCAAATTTATGTTGTATATATTTTAAAGTGTAAAATTCATAAGTATTTGATATAGTTACTAATTAATAACTACAATTTACTTATTTTCATAAATAACTATAAAATAAGTTGCAAAACTTACCTGCATAATACTAGGAAATTTTAGCATATTTAATTTAAAATTAAATAAATCTATAAAATAGATACTTAAATTTTTTAAAATAGTAATAATTAATTTTAAATTTCAAAGCATTTTGGTTAAGCAAATTTAATATACTATACAATCACCTATCAATTAAATAGTATATTATAATATTTTATAAAAAATTAAATTAATTAAACTTTATTACTAATTCACTTATGTATTTATATTTTTATTAGCTTGAATCTATTTTTTATTGATAATAATTTAAGCCTAAATGACATGATTTAAATAAATTTTTATTTATATTAATATATCACAATTATATAAATATTATTTTATATATTTATTTCGATAAAATAATTTATACATTGCTAATTAAATATATTCAATTAGTAAAAATCACACCACCAAAGTATATAAAATAATATTTACGAAATCAGAGTACATATGGCACGTAAAGAGAAGGGATTCACGAAAGTGGCGTGAATAGAACACCACCAAAGTATAACCACAATATATTTATTTATTTATTTATTTATTTTTTAAAACAGGTGAAGATTTATTTCAAAAAGAAGACGAAAAGGAAAGCGAGGGAGCTTGCAGGAATTAAGGCGGCAAAAAAAACCCAAATCAGCATTGCAGCTCCCTCCGTCTCTCCCAGGCCTACCAGTTATGGCTCCTGAAGCATTTAGGTAACATCGATTTTACGAGTTTTTTAAACCTCAATGATTGATACATAAATTTGATTGTTTCGTCCGTGTTTTCTCTTCCGACGAGATATGTTTTTGTTCGATTTGGAATTTTGAATGATTAGGTTCTTTTATCTGTTATCTAGAGACTTCCATGACATCATTAGATGTGAGAAAGCGATGGAAAAAGCATACGTGGACGAAAAAGAATCTACTGGATCAAACATGTAAGTTCTAGTTCATCTTTGTTGATATTATTTTTCATTGAGTGGTTTTTACATGTATTGTTTATGATTAATAGATATAGATTTTATGAGAGTTCAATTGATAATCTCTATTAGTTTTTGTTTAAGTGAGCATTACATTGATTAGGTTAAACAGCTTATAGATCTGGATTTAATTTCACTGTCTTTGAGGTTTAATGTCAGGAACATGTGTATACATGTGCGCCTGTGTACATACTTTGTTCGTGTATATATAAGTAGAGTCGGCCACTTTATTCCTGCATCATGTTTATATTTTGTAGTTGATGATTGAATTCACTTGAGTGATTTGAGTTCTAATTTATTGAGTCAAATTTGTTGTTTCTATATCTTATGGTTTTGAAGAGTATGCACAAGTGCAAGCAGTTTTCTTATATTAGTAGAGCATTGTTAGAGTTTCTATAAACCATGGATGTTATAGGTATATCTCTATAAAGCAATCACTTTCTCAATAGCTTTTAGCTTTTAATTTACATAATGCATCCTCTACTGAATTACATGATGTTGTCTTCTAGTTAATTTAATGTGTGTAGTATAAATATTTCAGTTCGCATCAAAATATGAGATTTCATAAATAATACCTTTTGCATTTCATTATTTTGTTTTCTTTTCTTTTTCTCTAGGTTACATTGCTAACATCTTTGTAGCACCATTTCATGTGCCTTTTTTTCCTTGTTGGCTTATGAAGAATTGCTTGTTTGAGCATGAATCTAATCATGTACAACTTACATCTTGCTTGCAATTCTCAGGTATTGAAACAATTTCCTTTTTTGGGGCTAATATGCACAAAACTTAAACCATTTTAGACAAATAACAATTGAATGTAAACAATTTGTTAGACGAAATTCATTTTTTTCTGCATATCAACTATCATCTTTTCTCCATTTTGGTGATGGACTGTCATTAAAAATTGTCAGTGATCTTCTCTGTTTGACAGCACAACACTTGTTATTTGTTTTCTGTTTTCCCTTTGCTAATTTACTGTCTGGTCATTTTTGTTCTTTGCTAATTTACTTGCTGGATAGTGCAATCTGCCCCTAAGAGGTCGAGGTGCTCGCAGTCTTCGTTCAAACCCTCGAACACAAACAAACCCTGCACATGATTTTTTATTCAGTCACCACCAAGTAAAGAATTGGTATATTTTGCTAACTACTAGCTCTATACCAAAGGAAAGTCTAACTCTTCTTTTATCTCTAGATATATGTCTTGTGTAGAGTATAATAGGGTATCATATCATCTGGTTAAAATTTTATTTTTTAATATCATCTCATGGGTACATGTGGAGTTAGGTATATGCAAAATCTCAAAAATTCTTGACTGCTTAAGTGAGGCTGTCTTTAAATGTTGTTACTACATGACATGCAGGAGCAATGAAAATTGCATACTAAATACATATCTTATGTGATGGTTAAAAAGTTCTAACAAAGGAGTACCTAACAGGTACCTACCTAACAGGTACCTGAGTGTTTCGTCTATTTCTAAGTTATATGAGGATACGACTTAATCAGTTGAATCAATATATTATACAATAGGAAAGAGACTGCGCTCTAATATTGTGAACTAAGGGCTTGTTCAATTTTACATTTTCTCCTATAAGTTGGTTGAAGTTTGCCATTCGTGTATTTGTTCTTGTCACTTAGAGTACACCTTGAAGTTAGTTGAATATCAAATATGTTTATAGTTTCATCCAAACATCCTAGTTTTAGATAAGTCCTTCCTAGTGTCTATGTATGAAATTTGATCTAAATCGAAGGAAACGGAAAGGGTATGGTGATGAATATTATTATGTGATATTGCTTAGAATGAACTGGATTGATCAATGATCATCCAATATTATATTGCGGGATATGATATGATAGATTTGATACCTTTCCAGAAGCAGAATTGTATCCCCTCAGTTGAAAGTCCTAAAAGAAAAATTCATCATGTTAGTCATTACTCTTCCAAAAAAAAAAACAAAACAAAACATAGAATTGTTGCTAAATTGGGAGCAAATTATATATGACCTCACCTTTAAATATTGTTGATACTGAAGTTCCAAAGTACACAACACGCCTAGGTAGATTCCATATCCAGTCCCTTGGCACAGCAATTGGGCTGAGGCTAGACTCATCATCTGCAAAAACCTGCAAAGCATTTGCAACTCAAAGGTGATTATCATGGTAAAATATCCAATGTTTGACCACGTTGTGGTCTTGGTTATAGTAGTAAATTGGATTAAATGAAGAACACAAGGTTTATGAACTAGCTTTAGTTGTGGTTCAAGATTAATACAAGTTCACTAAATATAAAAAGTTAAAATAGATCAAGTAATACCTCATTGACTTGAAAATATGTGCCATTGAGAGGAAAGCTTCCTCTCATAGCCGTCCTGCAAGGTATCTGACATGAAAAGAGAATGCTAGTAAGCCAAGCAAGAATCTACAAAGTATATAGCTTTAAATGGTTATTCAACATTATATCAAATCGAAAACTCTTACCAGAATTGTTCCTCTGACTATTTGTGAATTAGATTCCCTCACACTATTGCATGAGAAACACGTTGTATCACTGCACAATTTGCCTGATTCTTGGGTTTCACATCTTTTATCTGGAGGTTGAATTGAATCTGCAGTTTCACCTGGCAATGATGATATAAAAATCATGTATATTAGCATCTTACTAGCAAATAGAAGGGGTGGTAGACATGATTCATATGCACTATGCAATTTTATTATGTTGATCAAAAAAGCATGACCTTCAACGTACTCAAAACCTTATGATGAATGTTTTTATGTTGACCCACTGCATGTTAGGACGCAATAATGTGTATTTGTACTCACCAGGTGTCCAGATGGCAAGAAGATATGGGCTAGGATCATCTTCTTCCCGCTTATCCATCTGTAAAAGTAATAAAGAAATGATAAAACATCTAGCTTTAGGACAAAATGCTGAAATCATTGAAATTAGATTTAAAAAAAAAAAAAACCAACATCTTTTAGCAGAGGATGCGTATCTGGAAGTTGGTACCTGAAACATATCAAAAGTTGTTAGACCAATTGCAATTTATATCTTCTGCTGTTATTTTTACCTTTTCATTTATTCAAGTGATTAGAAACAACATCCACTTACACATGATGCTCTGTCCTTAGCCTGCTCACATTCTTCAGTTTCGGTGTAGGAAGGAAAGCTGCTTCTGGAGCCAAAGCCACAAGAGCTCTTGACATATCACCTTCTTGTAGTTCTCCCTGTATGATGTTCTGCAGATTATTTGTGAATTCTTCTATGTTGAGCTTTATAGTAGGAATTTCATCAGGGTCTTCATAAATGCTATCCTCGATATCACTTTCCGATATTTCTGTGCATTGAAGTTCCGGAGATGCGGGTTCTTCAATGATGGGTACACAATTTCCAGCTTCACGTCCCGCTTGTAGTGAATTGTTCTCTGGAGGTGGTAATGATGGCATGGGATTAATAACCACCTCAGGTTTTCTTTCGGCTGTCGCTGGCTCAGTTGATCTCACAATACCTTTCTCCTCTGGCCCAGGCAGGGCAAGCCTTGCACTGATCCCAACAAATGACATTTAGATTAAAGGATAAGACTACACAGATTGTTTATGTCTGATCAAGTAAAGGTAAGTATTGAATTTCTTGTCTTGATTTGGTATCAAACACATGCTTGTCTATGCATATGCATGTAAGTTGGCATATCACTATATATCTTAGTGAGCACATTTCTCTTTTGAACTAAAACACTTAAAAAGTTATGGCAAATAATTTGGTATAAGACAGAATTTTTTTAAGGGGATTATCGATTCTTTTGTAGGTGAAAATTGATTGCTTCGAATAATTCTGATATAGCACTCAATAGATTGTTGAAATCTAATAGATAGCTTTAGTTGAAAGAAAAATCTTCTATAATGCATGAAGATATGAAGAAAAATTCATTTTATAGGTTATAGCATCTTGCTGTAAATATTAGTCGGAAACCTTTTGCTAAATAATATTTAAATTCTCATGCATTATTTGAGTTCTTGTACATATGTTCTATCTATGACACAATAATGCTTACATCATTAAGTGTAATGACCTGATAATTGTTGATCAGTCGATGCTTTCCTAATTACATAACTAAATTTATTTATGCGATTTTGTATAGGCTAATATGCAGATGTTTGTTCAATGGGAATTTTAAACTTAAATTTATGTTTATTCCTCGTTTTTTTTCTCCCTTTAAGTTCTTTGAATTTTAAATTGGAGGTTTTTAGAGGGTTTGTGATATGCATAGTTTTACATTGATTATATGGAGTAAAAATGTAAACGGGCAAGACGACACAAACCTAGCAAAAGCACTTGCAAAGTGTCTGCATTCGCCTCTCATTGGACATGCATTGCAGCTTGGCTTACTCTTTGTACAAAAGACCTGCATAAATGTGGAGATAGGGAAACATTAATCATGATATAAGTGTTTCTATTTGACCAGCCGAACACTTTAAAGTTAGTAGGTAAATTACCTTGCCAAATGTAATCAATTGGTAATGTAGCTCATACCTGCATCAAAGTAGAAAGTGATTATTTACTCTAATAAAATAGTTCTTTGAAAAATTTATTTATTGAAGTAACTGGTAATGAAAATGGATAAATAAAGGATTTCTAGGCATTACAATGTTGGTTGATCCAGTTTGCACAGTCTTGGCCAGAGATACTTCTGAATTGATTCCAATATGGGATACCTACAAGAAAAACTTTTTTCACTTATCTGGATAAACTGGAAAATGATGTGGATTAAGTAGCTAACATATGATATTGCTGCTTACAATTCCAGGAGGTGTAACTGGAGCGATTCAGGTAATGGTTGGAGAGGGACCCATCCCAATCTAACTGCTATGCGTCCAACATTTGTGTCAACCTTTATTATAGGTATAAAATATTGATATTAGGATAGTTACCTTATGTAAGCTTTACATAAATGTGGTTCTAGTTTAACTTTACCGGAAAAGCAAGATTGTGAAGGGTCAAAAGTCGCACGCATTCGACACTTTTCAAGCCCAGTCCACGAATGCTTAACAGATAATCCCTGCAACATAAACTCTTTTTAGTTGTGAAGATTTGACTCCCTAAAAAAGGAACTGCAATTTACAAAAACTTACTTTACTTGATCTGGGGAAACATCTCTTAACCATTCGAGATCAATGCTTCCATGATCATGCACGAGTCGGTCCAAAAATTCCTGCAATTTTACTCTCCAATTATTAATCTGGCACAATTATCTTGATGCACTTGACTAAGTATATAAGAGTTCTTGAGGTGAAACATGAATATTTTACTTGGATTCTTTCGGCTAACATGTTGTTCATTCCTCTTTCTCTGATAGCATCAGAAATCACAGAAACATCAGCACGTCTTAGTGCTTCATAGTCCATTGAATCCATACTCTCTATACTTCTTTCTGTTTTCTTTCCATTACACTGTACCTTTCTCCTTAAACTGTCCCAATCAAATTTAGTTTTTTTCTCAGCATCAGCTTTCCCTTTTTTTGCTTTTGAAGCATTCTGATTTGTCTCTTCTTTTTGAGCAGATAATAATTGATTTCCAGAGTTCGGTTCAGCAGATTTATTTTCCACTGAGACTCTCTCCTCAACGTTGGAAGTTCTTTCAAACTCTGGTGCATTTCCAACATGCTGCATCACTTTATTTTGTACACTCATGGGTACTTCAACATGCTCTGATGATGTGCCTTCTTTGCAAGTTTTGTTGCATCTGGCATTAGGTATCAGTTGATCAACTTGTGGTTCTTGGATTGAGTAATTGCTTGATGAAGCTCGGAGATCCTGCACCAACATCTTTTCAGGCATTGAGAATCCTTCCTGTAGTAGCATTGTCTCACCAACGAGCTCTGTCAATTGCCCAGCTCTTTTGGCTGTACTAGCGGTAGGGAGTCCTGAAGCAGTTGAAGTTGAACAAAGTACATGATCTCTACTATATGTGTCAACATTTTCTGCCGTCAACAAGTCTAGAGTTGAAGTCTTGTTCAAATTACTGTTGCCAGAAGGAGCTGGTGATTCCTGATCTTCTGGATAATAGAGTAACTGTGTAAATGTTAAACAGTTATCATATCCATCATGAATTGGGGAAGTCTTATCTAAGGAATTGTAGAATTCTTCACATAAGTTGGAACCTCCAAACTGAAAACTTTTTGAACCACGATCCTGCTTTAGCATGCATCCATTAGCAGTGTCTTCTGCTTCTGAATTGGAACCAGAGGAAGATCTGATCCCTCCATTGCCTTGGAGAATTGAGGAATTAAAGGAATCCTGAGATGACAGGACTTCATCTTCCAAACTATGAGTCTGCAGCTCAATAATGCTATTTGTTTTTATTCTGGAGGAATCTTGATATTTTGTTGGTTCTTGCGGAGTTTTAGGGCTTTGGTGGAGCGGATTCTTTGGTATGGAAGCATTCCATTGAATGACGTCTTTCGGGCTAGATAATACTTCTGGTTCTTTAATGAATACATTTGCACCATCCATACAACATGTAATATCAGTGGACTTGATTGGAAATTTTGATGCCAATGACATGAAAGCAGAGCTGCAAGAAGTCAAATATGTATTGTTAGGTTCTGTTACTGGGAGAATTATAGTGTTATTTTGCTAATTCCTTAATTACCTTGACAAATGGTCTGACACATTCTGTGTAAGGAAAACTCCTACCACTGAGTCAACAACTGAACCCTTCCACTTGGTGAAACGCCGATCTCCTGAGAAAAAAGAAAAAGAAGAAATTTTAGTAAATGTTTCAATTTCAATTTCAAATGTGTCGCACATGTCAAAGGAGTGAAGATGAGGAAACTACTGGTGTCTGCTCAATTCTCTGAATTTAAATGAGTCTGGGGTTCTAATAACTTTAGCTTGCACAGTATCAAGTTAATAGCGATTATCACCTTGGACTAAATGCATTTTCGCGATGAAAGAATCAGCTCGTCCTTTGAAAACTCTCCTCTCTTCTTCCCACCACTTTTCTTTATCCTTATCAGTTCCTTCACCATCACTTGCTTCCTTACCCATCAGGAGTTTCCAGACTCTATGTGTCTCCGGGTCAAGGTCCACTTTAGGTCTTGGTTTACGTTTCTTGATAAAACCAACCCCTTCATAAGGAATCACAGTACCCTCTTGTCTGTATGGAACGATTGCATTATGCTCCAAGGCTTGACCAGCTCCTCCATTGAGATTGAGACCTTTGAACCTTTGTGTAAGTTCATCCATGATAGTTTGATAATTTTGTTTAAATGGCAGCTCTGCATGTAATGATTTTAAGAGTCATTATAGTTTTCATAAGTAGAATAATCTGTAATTATAAATGTTAGGAGTTGTAATTCATGAATATACCTCTTGTGGTTGCAAAATGATGCTGATGATCTTGCAAAACTATACTATGCTTTGACATCTTATCTGACTTGGATTTAGCTGGTGTAGGTTTTATGCTCCGCTTTGATGGAACTTTTGATGTCTGTGTGCCTCCACGTGCAGTGACTTTGTTGGGAGGAGTTGGTGGAACAAGATTATATTTCTCACTTGCAATTACTGGTATGCCATGTGCTGAGGTAATTCTACTTGTTCCTCCCATTTTTCCTGCAGTTGAGTTTTGCACAAAAGAACAATGTTCTCCTAAAGCTGCTGAATTGTTTAACCCATAATTTTCTCTAGCTGCTGTGTTGTTGTTATGGTACTGAGAATTCAAAATGGGATAATTTGCAGGTAATGGAACTCCAGATCTATTTCCATTTAATCTTGAGTCTTGTTGCGCTGACATAACATCAAGTAGCCTGCCCTTTTTTACGGAGTCCATAACATTCCCAGTTTTCCTTCTCTTTTGCATCTCTGAACCACCATCTTGAGGATATATACTGTTTGTTTGATTTTCACCTTTTTGATACATATTCTGGCACAAAAATGAACTCATTTGATTTTCAGCACTGGGCAAGTTACTGACGTGACCACATCCTCTCTTGGGACCCCTAGCTTCATTCAAAACAGACAGAATAGTTTGTGGTGATTGAGGAGTACTGTGAGCCAACAGTTTCCTGGTGATCTCTAGTTTCTCCACACCAATATTAGCTTGAATCATGGTTGGGGCAACTCCTTTTGCGTTCATATGTTGTTGAATGGGAATGTATCCCTGTGTGATATTGTTTCGAGAAGGATTGTCGATTCTAGGTTCCACCGTGTTCAGATGAGTTCCTTCTGAAGGTGTTGAAGCAAGTCTTACTTGCTTTCCAGCTCTAGATATGCTATCCCCTGAAAATTGGTTTATAGAACCAACAAGGTTGTTAACTTTTCCTAGTTGCTGCTGATCTGTGACTGAACCATTTGGTTGACCAGTTAAGATGGCAGTCTCTGTTTCATTGCTGCCTACAATTTGACCATCGCTGCCTACAATTTGACCATCTTTTTCTGCAGCCTGAGAATCCAAATTTAAATTAAAAGTTCTCTTATTACTATGTTGTTGTGTCTCTTGCTGCCCAACATTTTCAACATGACCTCCAGCGGCAATACCTTCCATCTCAAAGTTCAATGACTTCTTGCATGAACGAGCTGCAGTTACATTACTACTATCAACAGTACCCCCCATATTCGGTGCTTGCCCAGTTTGGGAATCTTTGGATTGTTTCTTGCGGACATACTTTCTTTTTGCAGTAGGTTCTCCTGTCTTTGGAGTTACAGTCTTTGGAGTTCTTTTTGGTTTTCCTTCAACGACTACTTTTGGCCTGTGCTTTCTTCGTTTGGGTGGTTTCTGCTGTGGTGTCTTGTTAAGATCGATGCCTTGATGATTTCCATCATCAGTATCTCTTTTCTCCATGAGCGATCCTGAATTAACACCAGAGGACAAATCTACCACATTTTGTGAGAGTTCATTACCATGGTGCGAAATAGCTATATTTTCTGTTGCCATGGCAGAATTCTTTTGTTTTTCAGAAATTGAGTTTTTGCTCAATTTGTCATCCTCCAAATTCTTTGACTGATCTGATGTTGCAGGTGACAAGGATGTGGTGACAACACTACAAGCAGCATCAGCTTCTGATGTTGGAGGTGAATGAAGTTTGCAGTCAGACTGGTGAGATGCTGGGATTTCATCTGAATAAAATGAAAATAAATAAATAAATAAAAATGAAAAAATATATATATAAAGACAATTATGAAACAAAGATCAGATCAACAATTTTTACTCGCAGAAATGCATTTTAATTAACTTGATGTGTCTTGCCTTTCATGGGATTACTACTAGTTGTGAGCACAATAGAAATATTATGTATTTCTCAACTTTTGGTTTTTATATTAAGGTAGAAATAATCAGAAACAACTGCATATTAGATTTCCCGTCCTATCTAATTTTATATACATGCATGCTAATGAACCAGAAATGCAAAAACATGAGTTCCATTTTTAGCTGATAGCATGACTTTTAAGAATAAATTGATCAACCTCCCAGATGACAATTTTCTATCCACCAAGTTGGGTTAACTTATAAACTCGATTTGGGTATCATCTAATGCATATGATCAGGTTAAGATAAACATACAACTTCATGAGAAATCCTATTGTGCAAATCCACGTTGCATAGTATATTCAAAAGTAAACTTGACCGTGTATGGACACAGAAAAATACAACACTCAGATGCTCTTTGGGTTACATACTACATGTAGGTGTAACCATAAAAATAATTGGATATTAGATGAGAACTCAGGGAAGTATCTTTAATGATAGCTCGGTAACCACTAGACCCAATTGCTTAAGGACACAAATCGACGGTACTTAACACTTTAATATACAGAACATAATAGATTAACAGACTTGTTTTGCAAAAAAAGCAGCTTAACACTTAACAGTTGATATTTATCAACACAATGATTTAGTGCTTTAACAAAAATAATGGAATAAAAACAATAATATGTAAACAGCTACTACTAAGTTTGCCCCCAAGTATCATATGGTATGCATTCAACTCTACACATCGCTTAATGTTTATGCATGACTGACAAATTCAATCACTTACATTGTGATGTCTGGTGAAGATTACTGATGTTGGTTGACTGGTTTGGACCTAAGCTGCAATTATTGTTGCGGAGCCAGGTATCTCTCAAGTTGTACTCCCTTTGGTGAAGCAATTGGTTCGAGTTGATCTGTTGCAGTAAATGGCCTGAGTTGGAAGCCCTTTGTTGTAGCCAAGGGTCTGAACCAATTGCCCTCTCTTGCAGAATATGGCTCAAGTTGGACTCTTGTTGTTGCATATTCTGTTGCAGCAAATGAATCGCGCTGAAGTCACGTTGTTGCAGCAAATGACTCGGGTGGGAGCTTTGTTCAAGCGAATGGATTGAGTTGCTCTCCCTATGTTGAAACAGAGGGTTCAAATTGGACTCCCTTTGTTGATATATATTACTTGAGTATGACCCCATTTGCTGCAGTAGAACACTCGAACTGGAGTCTCTAGATATCAAGTGATTTTCTGAGTTGAACATCATCTCCGGCAACACACTTCTCAAATTCGATTCTCGTTGTAGTAACAGATTACTCATGTTGCCAGCTTGAGATTGTGAAGTCAAAATTTGAGGTCTGTTTGCCATGACATTACTACCAGCTTGACTCCCATTCTCAGAGTTCAGCACTGCTGCATCCCTCATCCCCGAAACATTAACCAACTGGTTACCGCTCCATCCTGCGCTTCCACCACCGTAGAAAGTTGCAATGTGATTGATCATCCCATTCCTATTAGAAGGAGCCAGACTATTTGCATAGTACCCTTCATTTAGTTCAACCTGCCCAGCTAAGTTCAAATCCGGAACAACAGCTCCGCTATAATCCTGCATTTGTTGTCCTCGTCCACCACAAAACACTCGCACTTCTTGCCAATTCTCACCCCCTAATAGTGCCCCATACCTATCAACCCCATTAGAACCTTGCCAATCCCCACCTCCTGGTGATACCCCATATCTGTCAACACCAACTGCATTAGATCTCACTGGAACAAGCTTTTCCGGCGTGACTGCATTCCAAGAACCCATAGATTGAAACCCTCTTCCTCTCAAATCATCATAATCCTCCCCTGACCTAGCCCTAGGACTCATAAACCAACCAAACCAAAACCCCCAACCCAAAAACCCTCTCTTCCAACCACAAATTCCTCTCCACAACCAAAAAAAATCAAACAAAACACAAAAAAAACTCACTACTCTCTAAACCTCTACACCACCACATTACCACAATTCTGATCCTGCACAAAACCACAGCAATCACATTCATCAATCACCGAAATTAACACATATAAAAACAATAAACCCAACATATCCATTATAAATACAACAAAATCATGAACCCAAACACCATATCTCACCAACAACAACTAATTACAGCTAACTAGCTACCAAGTTTCACAAAATCAAGAAATTAAAAACACATTAAAAATCATTTAAACCTCAAGAATTCTCTCCTTGTAGAGAAAATATAGCAAAATCAGATTATATATTTCTCAACAACAAATACTCCACAGAGAGAATCTGGTACTGAAAACAAAATCTGCAAATGATTCTGAGTAAATGAATTGAAGGAATGAATTGATACCAAAAATGCATGTATGAGAAACTCAACTCACCGATCTGCGACTGTGTTAGGTTTGGTACTCACTGCAAAATTGCTTTGATAAAGTCTGAGAAGAGTCTTCTTCAGGGTAAAAATGAATAACACATAAGAGAGAGAAAAAACCAAACTGATTGTTGATTACTTTTATACACATTTAAGTGATCATATTTATCCTTCCACCCACCTCTTCTTTTTGCTAGGGGCACCCAATTTCTCATTTACTACATACCTTTGTCGTTTTACTCTTTTGTTTGGGACGTACAATGTATGTCCCACAACTAAATGATGTTATTCGATCTAAACTTCCAAAAAAAAAAAAGACATATAATCGTTAATATCTGAAATGACATACGATGTGAAATATTAATTATATTTTAATTATTTTTATTTTTATATAATTTATTTTTAATTAAAATTAACTAATTTTTAAATGTGATACGAATTCTTTTAATCCATTAAAATATTTTTGAAACTATTGTAAATTTCGTTTTGTTTAAAAAAATTTCAATCGTCTTCCATTTCCTATTTATAAAATATTTTTAAATAATTATATATTATTTAAATATATAACAAATATAAAAAAAATATAATAGCTATTTTATTTATATATAAATAATTATTTTATCATCACAAATAATTTTAAATATCATCTTTAATTTAATTTATTGTTAAGTTTAAATTTATTTTAATTGTAGATAAATTAATATAGTAATATTTATTATTTATTAGTTTAATTATTTATTTTTAATTTATAATAATTTTCTCAATTTATTTTGGTATTAAGGGTTAATATTAAAAATATCATAAATGTTTGAAGTATTATCAATTCTACTATACAATTTTATAAAAGTACTATTTTTAATAAAATTTAAGTGAAATTTTTGATAATTAATGGTAATATGAAGTAGAATCACCAAATCTGGAAATAATAGAAAAAGGTATTTCCATTAATATAAATTGGTTCCTCATCGACAAATCAATATTATTAAACTTATCTTAAAATTTTGAGATATTACATTTGTTAGGGAAGGAAATCATCCATCTTAAGTATATTAATTGTATGCCACATTATCTCGGTTTGATGTAGTATTAAAATAATGTGATTGAAATTACGATTAAACCATATTTAACCAATTTGGTATATAATATATTACTTAAATTTAATTTATTAATGGAGAAAATTAAAATTTAATTTAATTATAGACAAATTAAGGAAACAAAATATTTGATTATTTTTCAAAACTATATATATATATATATATATATATATAACCTAATTAGGTTTCTTCCAAATTAAATACATGGTAAAATATGATTAAATAAAAAAAATAGAAATATTAATGAACAATATATTAATTTTTATTTAAATACCAATCGGTTGGTTACATAATAAATTTTGTCGTTTATTCTTTTTTATTTTAATTTATATTTCCAGCAACGCTCTATCAAAATTTATTTTTAATTTCAAAAAGAAAAAAAAAATCTTCTTTGACTTTCATTCTTGCAATCTACTTCGAAATTTGCGCGAGCTTCTCAACTTTTATATATTAATAAAATTCTCTTAAATTCTAAGTGATGTTTATGGTAGAGTATAAATATGTTACGTTATTTTGTTTAATTTATTGTTTAAAAATATTAATCAAAATGGTATATAAAAATAAAGTATCAAATAATTAACCAATTCGATATACTATATTGTTTGAACTCAAAAATAGTATATTAAATAACATATTATGTTTATTAATGACTAATTAAACTTCTTAAAAGAAATAGAAATCTTATAACCAAATTATTAATATCTTGATTATTTGGGAGGTGATATGAAAATGTCTTTTATACCATATTATAAAAAAATGCATTTGGATGATACAATAAAATATCAATCAATTTGATATATAATGTATTATATTATTTCAATTTAATTTAATTACTAAAAAGATTTGAAATAAAATTCAATTAAAAATAAAATAATGTAACAAATTTTTATCTTTTGGTTAATTTTTTAATATTTATATTACTTTAGAGTGAGCCATTATAACAGCTTTTATTTTAAAATTGATAAATCTAATCATATTTGTTTTTTTTAATATTTAGTAATATTTGTCATTTTACAAAATAATATTTGTTGTTTTCTATGTTATTATTTGAAGAATTAGGAATAAAATTGAATTATAATTTAATTATAATTTTGATTTAGTTTATTGTCGAAGCGGAAAAAAATTAATTTAAGTTCTACTAAAAAATTTGAAAATAATCAAATTAATTATAAAAGTTAAGATTTTATATTATACATCTACAGCAAATTACCTTAAATTATAATTTAATATATAAATTTTAAATTTTATTTGAGTAATTTATCCACTTATCTAAATATATTTAATTTATTAAAATACTCATTGTAGATATAAAATATTATTTCTAGTTAATTTTTATTATTAAAACTAATATATAGAATTAATTTTCAATTTGAACAATTGCATATTTAAGTTTCAACAATGATTTTTTATACTAATATGTAACAATTGGAATTTTTTAAATTCGATTGAGTTTGAAAGGTGAAAACCGAACTTTTCTTGATTCAATTATATTCTTTTTGTCTTAAATTCGATTCTATTTGACTTTGAAGATGAAAACATATACTTTTTACAATCCATTGGGCTTTAAAGTAAAAAATTAATTTTTTTAAAGTGAAACGAAAATTTCTTGTTAGATTTAATTCTTGAAAACCAAATTTTGATTTACTAGTTTTCCATATTGAATTCGATTCAATTACTAATTAAAAGTGTAAAATGATTTTTTTCGTTACGATTGGATTTTTAGAATTGAAAATCTAACTTTCTAATTTGATTATGTTTGATTTGTAATTTGATTATGTTTGATTTGGTTGAGTTTTCATATTGAATTTATTTTTTTCATTCAACCGAAATAATCCTCAACATCACCAACAAATAAATAATAAATTCACTATATGTCACCCATACCACTTTTGAAACATCTCAAACAAATAAGTATTAACATGCTATTTACATAAAATACAAGAATAAAATCCATATTTTCTTAATAAAAAATCAACACAATTTATTATTCTTTTTCAACCATTATTAACCATCACTAGTAAACCAATTACCCCTGATTTATCTCCCCAAAATACACTTAACAATAATCTTTTCACTCGTTAAAATCTCATTCAAACATTGCCTTCCATGACACCTATACAATATTTTCTTCCCAAGAGATTAAAACCTTCATCCCACCAAAAGCAGGAGGAGAGTGGCTACATTGACACGAATAGAGGAAGTGGCTTCACCAAAACAATTACACAACATCAGCCTCATTCATGTCACTTACACAATATCAGCCTCATTCATGTCACTTACACGACATCAACCCTATGTCTATCCTTTTTTTATCAAAAACAAAAATCCAAATCAATCCATTCACATACAACTAAAAAGTCTACGGTTGAAGTTACAAAAAATACTTTATTGCCAAGAGACTAAAATCCCATGAAATCAAAATTTTATCGTGTCAAATAGCTGAAGAGGAGGATGACTTCATCACCTGGAAGAGGAATGGCTGCATCAAAACATTGAAATTTATACACTCAACACGTATACAATACAATAATACATACCTATCATTTCTTTCTATCACGGACATAAATGTGTTGAGTTATTTGACAACATAAACATAAATTCAAGCAATGAATACACTGTATTTATATACTGTATACATAATAAATCTTCAAATAAAGTTATACATATGTTAAATAACTGTATACATTACACAATAACTCTCTTTCACACACATGTAATAACAATTTGATAGTTTAATTAATTTGAAAATATACATGGAAACTGTTAACTTTGATTTATTAAAATGGAATGAAATTAATTATATAACGTAAGAGTTTTTTCTTTATTTCCTATATGTATTTGATGAGTTTGAAACCTAAATACATGATTAATGTATGATGATTATGTTCTTTCTCATAGTTTGAATTCATGAGATATGGATGAGAAATTTGATAAAACAATGTCAACTTTCATTTAATTGCTCTCATCTCCACATAAATTTTATTTTACGTACAAGTGTTATAAAGCCTTCCAAATTCATGCCAATCGTTAGATATTGGATTTACATTTATCGTAATCATTGTATCACAAATAGGCACAAGTAAAAGCTTGCAAAATAATATTAATTTTAATTGTAAAGATGAAGAACGAGATTCTTCCAAGTGTAATAATACTAATATGAGTATGCATGGTGAGAGATTATGTATTTTTGGTTTTAAGGTTGAAGATTGATTTTATTGTAAGTGTATCTAGTTATGGATATATGCATTAACAGACCTATAGATGGTGTTTGTTGTGGAATTATTGTGATTATACTTGTATTTATATAGAAAAAACGGTTAGAAAAGAATTATATCAATAATATAATTTTTGTAGTATTGAAATGGTTGGTGGTTGTTTACTTAACTATAAATTTGAATAATTATGATTTTATAAATGTTTTTTAATTTATTATTATAAATATTAGTTGATTTTTATCTATTTATTTTATTTTATTAGAGTAGTAAGGAAATCTTTCTTCTTCTTTTTTTTTTTATTTTCTTTTTGTTAAGAAGGAGCATTCTTATCCTTAAAATAAAACTTGATATTTGCTTATAAAATTATAATATTTAATATATATACTCTTAAATGAGTTTAAACAACAATATAATTGATAATAGTATCTATAATGGTGAAAAAAGTTTTAAGATAAAATGTAATGAAATAAAATTGATCTTTTCAACACTGAAGTTGTCTTCATTCTCAATTAATCAATTAAATATCTAAATTTTATTGATAGTACAAAGTGACAAAACACTTCTTTTCAGATAAATTTTTAGTGGTCTAGTCAAAAGGTATTTTAAATATATTTCTTTTTCAAATGATTTTCAAATAGTAAATTTGTTTAATGTCAACAAGGGACTTCCTTGACAAAACTCTATATGTTATAAACTTTTTACTATATTTTATTCTTATCAGACTCCTCTCCTAAACTTGAAAACATATTTGAAACGTGAGAGTTATCTATACAAAAGTGTTTAAAGATGAAATATTAAGGTGTTTAAAATACGTAATAACATCTACTTAGGTATTTAACTAATATTAGGTAAAGTTTATAGGTTTAAACCACACTTCATACAATTTTAAGTGAATATTCTGACTATGATGTGATCAGATTGTGGAATAAAATTTAGAGTTATAGTTTTAATGTTATTAAAAATTTATATATATATATATATATATAATAACAATGAGTACGTATATTATTTTAAAATTGATATAATTTGTTAAATGAAAAACTTTTGGAACTAGTAGCGGGAGTTTTATAATATGGAAATGTTCAGAAGAGATATTGTGTATGACTCTTAGATGAATTTAATCAATCTAAATAGCAATTAAATCGAATTTTAGAATATTCTAATGTGAAGAATTATAACCAAGTACTAATTAATCTAATCACAATAATACATAAGGCAGAACTATTTTCTCACCATCTGAAGTTCACCTGAATCCTCAATCAAATACTTAAATTTAGCTAATTGTCATGTAAACATGTTGAAAAATAAAAAAATCCCACCACTGGTCTAGCCCACCGATATTTTAATAACATTTTTTTTAAATGACTTTCTACCCTAATTTATTGTTAATTAGACATTTCAACCGACAAAATTCTGTATTAATTCACCATTCTTGCTATCTTTATTCTTATGTCATTTCCACAAAATTTGAAATAAGTTCTTAAGGTAAAAGTTAACTCAATAAATGTGTTTAAAAAAATAGATTTTTATCAATAAAAGACATTTAAAATATAAAATTATATTTATTTCCATGATATTAAGTAAAATTTTTATGTATTTAAACTATTCATGCCAAATTTAAAGAATCAGAATTAATTTTCTATATATTTTGATTTCAATTACGGGTAATACAAAATAAATATATTTTTATATTATGTTTCTATTATAAATATGTACTTTCTGACCAATAAAATAAAAGTTAAAAATAATCTTATAACAAATTACAAAAAATATATAATAAAATTGATTAATATTATAATAAATACATTGATTAGCACAACTCTTCCTTTTTAAAATAAAAAATATATTAATAAACATTGACCAGTAGCTTTAAATTTAACAAAATCTTCATTTAAAGAATTACATTAATTGAATTAAATTTTATTGATAGAAACATTCAATATTAGATTAATTGAATAAACATGGTAAAAATTAAAAATAAAATCAAATAAAGATTATTAGAATTAAATTTTAATAAACATAATTATACCACTGTTAAAACACTATAAAAATAGGTTAAACATTTAGAAATAACATAATTAGATATTAATTTATCATTATATTAAAGATTGAAAATATATTATCCATGTTTTGAGTTATTACTTGATGAAATTACCATTTTGGTTCAATATATATATATATATATATATAATTTAATTAGGTTTCTTTCAAATTAAATGCATGGTGAAAAATGACTAAATAAAAAATATATAAAAATATTAGTGAAAAATATATTAATTTTTGTTTAAAAATAAAATTGTGTTTAGATATAAAATATCATATTATTTATATTATTAATTAGTTAAATTTCTTCTAATATATATATATATAAAATAAAGTATCAATCGGTTAGTTATATAATAAATTTTGTCGTTTATTATTATTATTTTTTAAAATTTATACTTCACGCAAGAAACGCTTTATTAAAATTTATTTTAAATTTAGTAAACAAATAAATATGTTTTGACTTTCATTCTCACAATCTATTTCGAAGTTTGTGCAAGCTTTTCAACTTTTATATATTAATAAAAAGAAAATTAAAAATATTTTTTTAAATTAATATTAAACTACTTTATATGTATGTTAATTACTCATTATGGTAGGGTGTAAATATGTTATGTTATTCGGTTTTAATTTATTATTTAAAAATATTAATGAAAATTGTATATAAAAATAAAATATCAAATAATTAACCAATTCGACATACTTATTGTTTGAACTCAAAAATAGTATATTAAAATAACATATTATTTTTATTAATGACTAATTAAACTTCTTTAAAAAAAAATAGAATTATAACATATAAGTTATTAATATATTGGGAAGTGATCATATTATAAGAAAATGCATTTGGGATGATACAATAAAATATCAATCAATTTGATATGTAATGTATTATATTATTTAATTTAATTTAATTATTAAAAAAATTGAAATAAAATTCAATTAAAATAAAATAATGTAACAAATTTTATCTTTTGTTTAATTTTTTAATATTTATATTTCTTTAAAGTGAGCCATTATAACAACTTTTATTTTAAAATTGATAAATCTAATCATATTTGTTACTTCTTTTGTATTTTATAATATTTCTCGTGTTATAAAATAATATTCATTATTTTCTATGTTATTATCTGAAAAATTAGGAATAAAATTTAATTATAATTTTGATTTAGTTTATTATCGAAGTGAAAAAATTATTTTAATTCCTACTATAAAAATTGAAAATAACCAAATTAAACTGAAATTATAAAAATTAAAATTTTATACTATAAATATACACAAATTACCTTAAATTATATAAATTATAATTTAGTATATAAATTTTAAATTTTATTTAAGTAATTTATCCACTTATCTAAATATATCTAATTTATTTAAATAATCATTATTATTATTTATTATTAAATTAAACCTATTGAATTAATTTTCAGTTTAAACAATTGTATATTTAAGTTTCAACAATAATATAATAAATAATTTTTATACTAATATACTGAAATATTTTAAATTCGATTGAGTTGGAAAAGTGAAAACCGAACTTTTCTCGATTTAATTATATATATTTTTTTTATCTTAAATTCCATTATGTTCGACTTTTGAAGATGGAACCGCATATTTAGGATCTATTTGGTTTTAAAGTGAAAATTATTATTTTTAAAGTGAAAAATGAAAATTCCCTTGATTTAATTCTTGAAAACCAAACTTTTATTTACTAGTTTTCCATATTGAATTCGATTCAGTCACTAATTAAAAGTGTAAAAAGAAAATTATCTGGTTAGATTTAATTCTTGAAAACCAAACTTTTATTTACTAGTTTTCCCTATTGAATTTGATTCACTCACTAATTAAACGTGTACAACTATTTTTTTTTCATTGAATTTTTAGAATTGAAAATCTAACTTTCTCAATGATAGATCTATTTGTGTAGGAATGTAATACTCTAGAGGGGGGGTGAATAGAGTATGACAATTAATTTCGGATAAAAATAATTGATAATAAATTCAAAGTCTTGAATAAATAGAACAACTAACAAATCAACAACAGAAAAATAAATAAATAAAACACGGTGATTTTTTACGAAGTTCGGTCAGTAAAACGACCTACTCTCCGCCTAAGGGTTTCTTTCAACCCGTAGGATTTAGACGTTAATTTTATTTATATTGTTCCTTTAGGGTTCTAGTACAAACCTAGAAGACTTACCCGTTTCTTCTATAACCAGTAGCACCCTGCTACACGTACTAGCCACCCAATTTAATACAAATAAAATTACGTCTGAGATTTTTTTTTCTTTTGACAGTAATAAAAACAACTCTAAGAAATAATCAAACTCTAAAAAATAAATACTGAAGGCAGAGGGTGATTAGATCTTGTAGTGAAAGTAGAAAGATCTTGAGCGCTTTTGTGTTCTTCTTTTTCTTTTCTGTTGTATTATATTCTATATCAAACACTTCAACTTCACGCTTTTAAATAGAGTCTTCAAAAATATACGTTGATGAAGTTGCAAGAAATAAGGAATCAAAATCTTCTTAAAACAGATGAAGATCTCACTTTGACTAGATTTTGATTACCTGCAAAACAAAATAAAACCTAACAAAAACTAACTTTGTTAAGATAAGTTTTGACTAAAAAGATATTCAATAATAAACAACTCTAATAACAAAAAGATACTTAACAATTGAGTAGTTTAAATAAAACTAAATATCTTTATTTATCTAACAAATAAAAACTAAATAAATAACAAAATATAAAAACCAAGTAAATAACAGTTTGTATAAAAACCAAATAAATAACAGTTTGTATAAAAACCAAATACTTTTGTCTTCATCATCAAGGAGTCAACAATCTCCCCCTTGATGAAGATAAAATACCTAGTCAGTTATTTTCAAAAGTTTGAAACATGATTTCAAAATCTTGACCTGAATAAACTTATAAAAACAAATCAAGGCTAAAAAAACTGAAAATGTGTAAGCAAACAAACTGAAATGGAAATAAACTGAAATACATAAATGAACTGAAATATGTAACCTGCAAAAGCTGAGATATGTAGGCAATCTATCAAAATATAAATCAGAACCTATATCAAGATATAAATCAGAATATATTCATCAGCTAAAACATAAACCAGAACATCATCATCAGCAACATATTTATCAGCCAACATAACCACAGAATTAAAGCATAAAAAAATGCATAACCTGCATAAGAACAGATATATACCAAAAATAACTGCATAAACCTGCATAAGAACAGATATATATATACAAAGATATAGTATTATACAAAGATATAGTATTTTTCTCCCCCTTTTTGTCTCCATCAAGGAGGGAGAGGTTAATGTTCTTGGACATAATAAAAAGTTAAGGTTTATAGAAAAGGTAGACAGGAGAGGACAAGATTAAGAAGGACGGAACTGCTGCTTTTCACGAACTTCAGAATGAACATTGTCTTTCCATCGTTGCTGGGCTTGACGAGCAGTGGCTTGAGCCATGGCTTTATCCGTTGAGCTTGCTCTTTCCTCAGGCGTTGAACCACTTGATATTCTTCTATGGTAAGGAGGCAAGGTTCTTGGACAACAGGACGCTCAATAGGCTGATTTCTAACCTGTCTTTCCACATTGAGCAAAACATTTGAAGCTCTTTCCCTTGCATACTGCTCAGCATCTTCACTCAAAGGAATGATATTACCCACATTGCAGAAAGTAAGGGAATTCAGATAGAACATCTGATTGACCTTCAAGTTGATCATCCTTAACATCTCAGTATGGTAGTCCAGCTTATCCATGACTTCTCTTCTAAAAGACTCATGGTTTGATCTCAAGGCCTCAACTTCATATTCAAGAGATTGAAACTGTTCATAGGTAATGGAAGGAGGAGGGACAGGAGTTGAAGAACCTAAAACCTTTTGACCGTGAGAAAGAGAACTCAATTCATCAGAAGTTAGATCAGACTGGAAAACCCATTTGTCGACAGAGTTTAAAAACATTCCTAGCTTATTGAAAGTTTCTAAACCTATAGAAGAACCAGTAAATTTCTCAACTGGCTCATCTGCAGTAGGAACACCAAAATATCTAAAGATTATAGCTAAGAGATTTGAGTAAGGCAGAGGAGATGCACGAGAACTAGTTGAAGAGATGTTCATATGATCTAAAATAAGAGCAGGCAGATCCAATTGGAAATTGTTAAAACAGAGATAGAGAATGTGTAAGACATGGTCAGTCAAAAGTTCTCTAGAATTAAATTTTGGAATGATACAGCGCTGCAAGATTGTAAAAAGCATTTTGGCATGTAAGTTCAAAACATTGTGAGTGAATTGTTTACTCACAGGACAGTTTTGTAAAAACAGAGTCGATTTAGCCCTAGAAACACAAACAGCTCTAGAGGGATAAGAGTCAGTACATACGTTTTCAGAAATACCAAAAAGAGTAGCAAACAGGGAGGAGTTAAGAGTTAATGAAATGCCCTTAACAGAAGACTTTAAAATCAGTTCACCACAGTTTCTAGAGGCAGTAAGATTGAGATAAAACAGTCTAGTAAGCCTAGGATAAGAGACAGAACCAACATTCAGCAATTCCAAAGACGGTGGTTTTCAAGACATCTAAAATAGGAATCTTAAAGGTTTCAAAGACATCCTTGTCTACAGGTTCACATGCAAAGGTTTGCCTAGTATGAAATCCATCCTTCCATATCCCTTGAGCAGTAAAATTATTAAACCATGAAGAGGGCAGAGATTCAATTACCAACTCGTCTTCAGGAGGGGCGAAAGAAGGCGGCGACGGCGGCGAAGACGGAACAGCAGCTCGTTTCCCTTTCTTGCGGCAGAGGAAATAGGAGGAGATGACGAATCAGCAACCTTTTTCTTTTTCTTTTCGGCAGAGTTCTTGGAAGAAGACGATGTGCGCTTGGGAGCCATTTGCCGGAATGAGGTTAGGGTTTGAAGTGGGGATTTAGGTGCAGAGAGATTTGAGAGAAGTGGAGAGAGAATGAGAAGTTTGAGTGGGAAGGAGAGAAGAGAAATAATTTAAAAAAAATACGCACCAGTGTTTATCCATTAATTGAATAAAACTGGGTTTAGTCCAAGTGTCAAACAGATTTCATATTAAGTTTTCAAGGCCTTGAAACAATATTCAAACCTATGAAACGTAAAAACATACCTTTGAGGCGTTGTTTAAGTTCCCTCTTTGCTCCCCCTACGTTGATGCTTCCTTATTTAACATACCTAACTCATGTCTGATGAAGTTGAATCGTTCTTCAGCCAAGGGTTTTGTGAAGATATCAGCATTGAAACTCAGTAGGAACGAATTCGATGGAAACATCTCCTTTCTCCACATGATCTCGAATAAAATGGTGTCGAATATCGATGTGCTTAGTTCTGGAATGCTGCACAGGATTTTTTGTTATAGAAATAGCACTAGTATTATCACATTTTATAGGGATACCTCGATAATTTAAGCTGAGATCTCTCATTTGTTGAGCTATCCATAAAAGCTGAGAACAACAGGCTCCAGCTGCTATGTATTCAGCTTCGGCAGTAGATAGTGCAACTGAATTTTGTTTCTTTGAATGCCATGAAATCAAAGATGATCCCAAAAATTGACAGCTTCCTGAAGTACTCTTACGATCAACTTTGTAACCTGCAAAGTCTGCATCTGAATATCCTACAAGTTCAAAATTATTAGTGCTAGGATACCAAAGACCAAAATCTTTGGTTCCATTAAGATACCGAAGAATTCTTTTCACAGCTTGCAAGTGAGATTCCTTTGGATCAGCTTGAAAACGTGCACATAAACATACTCCAAACATAATATCAGGTCTACTAGCAGTTAAGTAAAGAAGAGATCCAATCATACCTCGGTATACCTTTTGATCAACAGACTTACCATTTTCATCTTTATCTAAGGAGAGAGAAGAACTTACAGGGGTCTTAGCAACTTTAGAATTTTCCATGTTGAATTTCTTTAAGAGTTCCCGAGTATATTTGGATTGATTTAGAAAGATTCCATTCCTTTCTTGCTTTATTTGTAGCCCGAGAAAGAAGTTTAGTTCTCCCATCAAGCTCATTTCAAATTCCTGTGTCATAATCTTAGAAAACTCCTTGCATAAAGATTCATCAGTAGATCCAAACAGTATATCATCAACATAAACTTGAATTATTAGGATGTGAGATGCCTTGAAATGAACAAAAAGAGTTTTATCAATCGAACCTCTAATAAAACCTTTTGCTAATAAAAACTTTGACAATCTTTCATACCAAGCTCGAGGAGCTTGTTTCAAACCATAAAGAGCTTTGTCAAGTTTATAGACATGATTTGGAAAACGTTCATTTTCAAAACCAAGAGGTTGTGCTACATATACCTCTTCTTGTAAAACACCATTTAAAAATGCACATTTAACATCCATTTGAAATAATTTTATTTTCATGTAAGAAGCAAATGCAAGCAACATGCGAATAGATTCTAAGCGAGCAACAGGTGCAAAAGTTTCTTCGTAATCAATACCTTCTTCTTGATTGTATCCTTGTGCAACTAGTCGAGCTTTGTTACGTACAATCTTACCGTTTTCATCAAGCTTGTTTCGAAAAACCCATTTTGTTCCAATGATTGAGTGATTGGCTGGTCTAGGCATAAGTCTCCAAACTTTGTTGCGTTCGAATTCATTAAGTTCACTTTGCATTGCCACAATCCAGTCGGGTTCTTTCATAGCCTCAACATAACTCTTTGGTTCTACAAGAGAAACAAAAGCATAAAAAGCACAAAGATTCTTAAGATGAGATCGAGTTAAAATACCCGGTTTGTCACTGTCAATGATGTTTGATGACGGATGAGAAGATGCATGTTTAAAGCGAGGTCTAGGCTTAGTACTGGTTTCAGGTTCTTTTGAAGTGGGAGAGAGTAATTTATCATGAAAGATCTGAGATTGGTCTAGAGTCCGATCAGGTTGAAGAATTTCAGGGTTTTGATTGACATATTCAAGGTCTTGAGAATCGGGTTCATCATCTGGTTTTTCTTGAAGGTTAAGATTATTGAACAGTTTTTCAAGGTCTTGGAGATGAGGATTAAGACTTTGATCAGCGTTGTCCACAACCTTTTTTAGACTTTGAGCATTCTTCTTCAGAGAGTGAATCTCTTCATCAGAGGAGTATTCTTCATGATCCCTGTTCAATTTTAAGTCTGCAGAACTTTCACTCAAAACACTGTTATCACTTTCATCAAAAATAACATGAATATTTTCTTCAACACATTTTGTACGTTTATTAAAAACACGATATGCTTTACTAGTTAAGGAGTATCCAAGAAAAATACCTTCATCACTACGAGCATCAAATTTACCGAGATTATCCTTACCATTATTGTGAATGAAACATTTACAACCGAATGGCTTAAAATATGAAATCTTTGGTTTTCTCCCTTTGAACAACTCGTAGGGCGTCTTTTTCAATATGGGTCGAATTAGGCATCTGTTTAAAATGTAGTTGGCAGTATTTATTGCTTCGGCCCACAGATTTTGAGGAAGTTCATTCTCCAACAGCATTGTTCTAGACATATCCTCCAGCGTTCTATTTTTTCTTTCGACTACACCGTTTTGTTGTGGAGTTCTAGGAGCTGAAAAATTATGATTAATACCAAATTTTTCACAAAATAAATCAAAATTTAAATTATCAAACTCCCTTCCATGGTCTGTACGAATGGATATAATGGAGGCGTTTTTCTCCACTTGAAGTTCTTTGCACAGCTTTGAGAATTCCTTTAATGCTTCAGATTTTTCTCGCAAAAAGAATACCCAAGTGAATCTAGAAAAATCATCAATAATAACAAGAACATATTGTTTACCTTTTGGAGTTTTGACTCTCATAGGACCACACAAATCCATATGTAAAAGTTCAAGGGGTCTAGAAGTACTTACATCATGATTTGGTTTAAATGAAATGCGAGTTTGTTTACCTCTTACACAAGCATCACATAGATCAATATGATTTTTAAAATTCAGTTTAGGCAATCCACGAACCAAGTCTTTAGAAGCAAGCTTGTGTAATGTGTGCATATTAATGTGTCCAAGTCTTCGGTGCCAAAGTCTTGAATCATCGGTCAAAGCCTTGAGACAGGTCAGTGTCTTTTCTGCAAGAGAGTTAGTTGACAGTTCATAAACATTATTTCTACGATAAGCAGTTAGAATGATGTTACCCGTTTTGGCATTCTGAATTTCGCATTTTTCCTTATAAAAAGTCACCCGATTTCCTTTGTCACAAAGTTGAGAAACTGATAAAAGATTGTACCGAAGTCCGTCAACCAGATAAACATCTTCAATAGCATTAGTTGAGTCGTTTCCAATCTTTCCAATACCAATTATGCTACATTTTCCTTTATCTCCTAAAGTAATAGATCCAGTGGATTGTTTCTTCAAAACAGAAAATAATGAAGCCTTTCCTGTCATATGTCGTGAACATCCACTATCCAAGATCCACTTTTGTTCTCTCTACAAAACAAAGAAACATCAAACCTTTCGCGTCCATATATTATATTTCTGATCATATTCAGGATAAATCATGTTTGGTGGACGAGTACCCTTCATAACCCAGATTTGTTTTATGTGATCTCTAAGTCTCACAGGGAATGTGTTTCGAATGATTTGAGGATCTTTTCGACGATAAGGACAAGTGAGTTTAGTATGACCTTTTCGACAACAGAAAAAACAAGTAGGTTGAGTGATATAACCTCTAGGTTTGGTGAAAATGGTAGGCTTTCTTTTTGGAAATTGTTTCTGATATCCCAACCCATTTTTATTCAACGTCATTTGCTGACTACCAAGCAACATATTTAAATTTTGATGAGAACCAGCAAACTTGGTAAGAGAATGTAGTTGTTCATTACACTTGTCATTCAGCTCATTGACTTTCAGTTCAAGATCTCGAATTCTGTTTTTGTGCATTACTGCTTGCTCTTTCAAGGTCTTGGACTCAGTCGTCAAGGCCTTGATATCGTTGTCACGATTTGAATGAGAAGTTTTGAACTGATCTAATTCTTTTACCAAATCTGTCTCAATGCGTACCTGATTTCTTATGTGTGCTTTGAGAGATTCTATTTCCTTCATCAAGCATTCCTCATTGACAATTAAATTTTTTATAAATTCAAATAGAACATCAGGAGAGCTAGAGATGAGATTTTTTACCACACTTTCAAGATGATCTCCATTTTCAGATTCATCATGGTTTGCCATCAGACAGAGATTTGCTTGTTCTTCTTCAGTATCACTTGTATCTGATCCACTCCAAGCTGCTACCATGGCTTTCTTTGATTTCTTTTTGTTAAAAGAAGTTTTCTTTCTATTTGGACAGTCTTTTACCAGGTGTTCCAAACTGCCACAATCAAAACAAGATAACGTGTTATTCTTATTTGAAAATTTTGAAAACTTACCTTTATGTCGTGAAAATCTTGATTGATCCAATTTATTTTTCTTAAACTGTTTCTTCATTTTGAGAATACGTTCAAGTCCTCTGGCTAGCATTGCGAATGGATCTTCTTCATCATCAGAATCTTCTTCGTCTGAGCTTTCAGGCTTTTGGGATTTCAGGGCCAACGTCTTAGGAGTTGATGCAGAGGGCTGTTCTTCCTCTTCATTGAGTTCCATCTCATGAGTAATCAGTTTTCCAAGTAAATCGTCAAGAGATAAACTGCTAAGATCCTGAGCTTCTACAATTGCAGTAACTTTTGGTCTCCATTTATCCTTTGGCAAACAACGAAGGATTTTTCTCACTTTTTCTTCATTAGAAAATTTCTTTCCAAGAGCATCAAGATTATTTATGATGACAGTGAATCTTGTAAACATCTCTTTGATGGATTCATCACTTTTCATCATAAATAATTCATACTGTCGCATGAAAATACTGATCTTTGATTCTTTAACTTGACTAGTTCCTTCATATGTAACCACTAGTTTGTCCCAAATTTCTTTGGCTGAACTGCAAGAAGATATACGATTAAATTCATCAGCACTTAAAGAACAGTAAAGTAAATTCATAGCACGAAAGTTTTTAGAGATGAGTTCAGTGTCAGTTTGAGTAAAATCTGATTCTTCTTTTGGTTTTGAAGTTCCAGCATCTGTGGTGGTCATTGGAATCTTTGGTCCATTCTTGATGATTTCCCATAGTTCGATGTCTTGATCAATAATGAACATCTTCATTAGAGACTTCCAGTGAGGAAAATTGTTTCCAACAAACAGAGGAGGTCTGTTTATTGATCTTCCTTGAGCAAATCCACCACTTCCTGCAGATTCCATAATGGATAATTTCCCACAAAATTCTCAACGGAAGGTTAGTTCACAATTGTTGAGCCAAGCTCTGATACCAATTGATAGATCTATTTGTGTAGGAATGTAATACTCTAGAGGGGGGTGAATAGAGTATGACAATTAATTTCGGATAAAAATAATTGATAATAAATTCAAAATCTTGAATAAATAGAACAACTAACAAATCAACAACAGAAAAATAAATAAATAAAACACGGTGATTTTTTACGAAGTTCGGTCAGTAAAACGACCTACTCTCCGCCTAAGGGTTTCTTTCAACCCGTAGGATTTAGACGTTAATTTTATTTATATTGTTCCTTTAGAGTTCTAGTACAAACCTAGAAGACTTACCCGTTTCTTCTATAACCAGTAGCACCCTGCTACACGTACTAGCCACCCAATTTAATACAAATAAAATTACGTCTGAGATTTTTTTTTTCTTTTGACAGTAATAAAAACAACTCTAAGAAATAATCAAACTCTAAAAAATAAATACTGAAGGCAGAGGGTGATTAGATCTTGTAGTGAAAGTAGAAAGATCTTGAGCGCTTCTGTGTTCTTCTTTTTCTTTTCTGTTGTATTATATTCTATATCAAACACTTCAACTTCACGCTTTTAAATAGAGTCTTCAAAAATATACGTTGATGAAGTTGCAAGAAATAAGGAATCAAAATCTTCTTAAAACAGATGAAGATCTCACTTTGACTAGATTTTGATTACCTGCAAAACAAAATAAAACCTAACAAAAACTAACTTTGTTAAGATAAGTTTTGACTAAAAAGATATTCAATAATAAACAACTCTAATAACAAAAAGATACTTAACAATTGAGTAGTTTAAATAAAACTAAATATCTTTATTTATCTAACAAATAAAAACTAAATAAATAACAAAATATAAAAACCAAGTAAATAACAGTTTGTATAAAAACCAAATAAATAACAGTTTGTATAAAAACCAAATACTTTTGTCTTCATCATCAAGGAGTCAACACTCAATTTGATTAAATTTGATTTGGTTGAGTTTTCATACTAAATTTTTTTTTCTCCATTCTTAAAAATTAAAACCGAAATAATTGTCGACATCACCAACAAATAAATAATAAATTTACTAAATGTTATCCATATCACTTTTTAAACCTCTCAAACAAATAAGTATCAACATGCTATTTACATAAAATACAATAATAAAACTGATATTTTCTTAATAAAAAATCAACATAATTTATTATTCTTTTCCAAAACCATCACTAATAAACTAACTACCCTGATTTATCTTCTCAAAATGCACTCAATAATAATTTTTTCACTCATTAAAATCTCATTTAAACATTGCCTTTCATGACACCTATGCAATATTTTCTTCCCAAGAGACTAAAACCTTCATCCCACCAAAATCCATGTCTATCCTTCTTTGTATCGAACATAAAAATCCAAATTAATCCGTTCACATACAACTAAAAAGTCTACGGTTCAAGTTACAAAAAATGAAATACTTTATTGCCAAGAAACGGATATCCCAAGAGACCAAAACTTTATCGTGTCGAACAACTGAAGAGGAATGGTGGCTTCATTGCCCGGAAGAGGAGTGGCTGCATCAAAACATTGAAATTAATACACTCTAGCCCGTATACAATATAGCAAGAATACCTATCATTTCTTTCTATCAAGAACATAAATGTGTTGAAATCATAAATGTATTTGAGAACAAAAATATAAATTCAAAGCAACGAATACACTGTATTTATATATTGTATATGGTAATAAATCTTGAAATAAAGTTTTACAGATGTTAAATAACTGTATACATTCACAATAACTCTTTTACAGATGTTAAATAACTGTATACATTCACAATAACTCTATTTCACATACACGACATCATTAGTCATCAGCCCCATTCATGTCTATCCATCTTTGTATCGAAAACAAAAATCCAAATTAATCCGTTCACATACAACTAAAAAGTCTACGGTTCAAGTTACAAAAAATGTAAATACTTTATTGCCAAGAGACGGATATCCCAAGAGACCAAAACTTTCTTCATTGCCTGGAAGAGGAGTGGCTGTATCAAAACATTGAAATTAATACACTTTAACACGTATACAATATAGCAAGAATACATACCTATCATTTCTTCTATCAAGAACATAAATGTGTTGAAATCATAAATGTATTTGAGAACATAAATATAAATTCAAAGCAACGAATACACTGTATTTATATATTGTATATGGTAATAAATATTGAAATAAAGTTATACAGATGTTAAATAACTATACATTCATAGTAACTCTATTTCACATACACGACATCATCAGCCCCATTTATGTCTATCCTTCTTTGTATCGAAAACAAAAATCCAAATTAATCCGTTCACATACAACTAAAAAGTCTACGGTTCAAGTTACAAAAAATGTAAATACTTTATTGCCAAGAGACGGATATCTCAATAGACCAAAACTTTATCGTGTCGAACAACTGAAGAGGAATGATGACTTCATTGCCTGGAAGAGGAGTGGCTGCATCAAAACATTGAAATTAATACACTCTAGCACATATACAATATAGCAAGAATACATACCTATCATTTTTTTCTGTCAATAACATAAATGTGTTGAAATCATAAATGTATCTGACAACATAAACATAAATTCAAAGCAACGAATACACTATATTTTTATATTGTATATGATAATAAATCTTGAAATAAAGTTATACAGATGTTAAATAACTGTACACATTCACAATAACTCTATTTCACATATATAGTAATAACAATTTCTATTTCACATACATAGTAATAACAATTTGGTAGTTTA
Organism: Cardiospermum halicacabum; assembly: GCA_031304145.1. Lineage (NCBI taxonomy): Eukaryota > Viridiplantae > Streptophyta > Magnoliopsida > Sapindales > Sapindaceae > Cardiospermum > Cardiospermum halicacabum. The sequence continues at coordinate 30,232,762 of CM062389.1, read as the reverse complement.
ATTAATTCCATAATATATATGGAAACTGTTAAATTTGGTTTATTATAATGGAATGAAATTAATCATATAACGTAAGGATTTTTTTCTTCTGTATTTCTTATATTTCTTATATGTATTTGATGAGTTTGAAACCTAAACACATGATTCATGCATGATGATTATGTTCTTTCTCCCAGTTTGAGTTCATGAGATATGGATGGGAAATATAATAAAACAATGTCAACTTTCATTTAATTGCTCTCATCTCCACATAAATTTTATTTCACGTACAGGTGTTATAAAGCCTTCCAAATTCATGTCGATCGTACATAAATTTTATTTTAGGTACAGGTATTATAAAGTCTTCCAAATTCATGTCGATCGTTCAATATTGGATTTACATTTATCGTAATCATCGGATCACAAATTAGCAAAAGTAAAAGCTTGTAAAATACTATTGATTTTAATTAACTGTGATGACTCTTCTAAGTGTAATAATACTATTATGAGTATGCATGGTGGAAGATTATGTATTTTTTATTTTAAGGTTAAATATTGATTTTATTGTAAGTGTATCTGGTTATGTGCATTTACATACCTACAAATGGTGTTGGTTATGGAATTATTGTGATTGTACTTGCATTCATATCGAAAAAATCGGTCACAAAAAGAATATATTAATAATGTAAAATTTTGTAGTATTGTAATGGTTGGTGGTTGTTTACTTAACCATAAATTTGAATAATTATGAATTTATAAATGTTTCTTAATTAAGTGTTATGAATATTCTAACTATTTTAATTGTGATTTGTTTTTTTTTTTCTATTGGAATGTTAGTTTTAATGGTATAAAAATATTTTTTTTTTATCTATTTGCTTTATTTTATTGGAGTAGTAATAAAAATGCTCATTTATTAACTTAAAATTATTATAACTGGTGAATTGAAAAAATTTTAAAATTAAAAGAATTCCTTTTCTGGTATAGATTGATCTTTTTATTCTTAAATAAAAATTGATATTTGCTTAAAATGATAATATTTAGAATATTCTTAAATGAGTTTAATCGATTTAAACAATTATAAAAAATAGATAGTTGATAATAGTATCTATAAAGGTGAAAAAGTTTTAAAACGACGAAAAGTAACTAAATAAAATATATCGAGAAAATTAATCTTCTTAACACAAAAGTTGTCTTAATTATCAATTAATCAATTAAATATATAAACTTTATTGATGGCTAGTCAAAAAGTATTTTAATATATTTCTTTTCCAAATGTATTTTTGGTGTAGTCAAAATGTATTTTAATATCTTTCTTTTCCAAATGACTTTCAAATAGTAAATTTGCTTAATGTGAATAGATACTTCACTCAACAAAACTCTGTATGTTATACATTTACTTTATCCTTATTTTTATCTACTTCTCTCCTAAATTTGAAACATATTTTCAATGTGAGAGTTATCATACAAAATTTTTTAAAAAATAAAATATTAAGGTGTTTAAAATATATATAACTACATCTACTTACGTATTTAACTGATATTAAGTAAAGTTTATAAGTTTAAACCACAAGTCATACAATTTTAAGGATCACGATAACTGATATTAAGTAAAGTTTATAAGTTTAAACCACCAATCATACAATTTTAAAGATTACTATCGTGAATATTCTAACCGTGAGATGATCGGATTATGGAATAAAATTTAGAGATATATTTTAATGTTATTAGAAAATTCTATATATGTATATACATATAATAATAATAATAACTACATGTATAATTTGCTAAATAAAAGACTTTTGAAAACTAAAAGCCGGAATTTTATTGTTCACACTAAAATAAAACTTTATATTAACCTATAATATGACAATGTTTAGAAGAGACATATGTATTATTCTCCAATGAATTCAATCAATCTAAGTAGCAATTAAGTCCAATTTTAGAACATTCGAATGTGAAGAGTTATAACCAAATATTAATTAATCTAATCATAATAATATATAAATGCAGACCAATTTTTTCACCACTTGAATCCTCAATCAAATACTTAAACTTAGCTAATTTTTTTATAAACATGCTGGAAAAAAAATCTCACCAGTTTAGACACATTTTATTGGTCTAATCACAAGATGTTTTAATAACATTTTTTTTAAAGAAATGACTTTTTGACCCCAATTTATTGTCAATTAGACATTTCAACCCACCAAAATTTGTACCTTATTTATTTTTTTACTATCTTTATTCTTATGTCATATATTTCATAAAATTTGAAATAAATTTTTAAAATAAAAGTTAACTCCACAAATGTATTTAAAGATGGAGTTTTTTTTTTATCAATAAAAGACATTTAAAATATAAAATTATATCTATTTCACTTATATTAAGTAAAGCTATTCATGGCAATTTTAAGGAATTAGAATTTTATTCTCTTCATATGTTTAAACTATTCAAGGAATTAAAATTTTATTCTCTATTTTTCTTTTTTCCAATTACTCACTAACATTAATATAAAACAAATATATCTTCTAATATTATTTTTCGATTTATAAATATTTACTTTCTGACCTACAAAATAAAAATTAAAAATAATTTCATTAACAAATTAAAAAAATATAATAAAATCGATTAATATTATAATAAACACATTGATTAACCTAACTCTTCATTTTTAAAATGAAAAGATGTATTAATAAACATAGACCAAAACTAGTGTGTAGCTTTAAGTTTAACAAAATCCTCATTCAAATAATCACATTAATTAAATTAAATTTTATTGATAGAAACATTTAATATTATATTAACTGAATAAAGATGGTAAAAATTAAAAATAAAATCAAATAAAGATTATAAGAATTAAATCTTAATAAACATAATTACACCACTATTAAAACACTATCAAAATGGTGAAGGTAAAGGTTCAATATTTAGAAATAACATAATTAAATATTAATTTACCATTATATTAAAAATTGAAAATATATTAAAATTATATTTTGATTCACAATTTTATAAAATTATTATTTTTATCTTTTTTCTTCTTTTATAATTTTAATATCTAAATAAAACATCAATATAAAAATCAAACTTAAAGTTGTATTGGAATGAAAAAAGAAAATTAATATACTTTTTTCTTTTTTTACTATGTGAATTATATATATATATATATATATATATATATATATATATATATATTCATATTTGTCCATGTTAATATCATTTGTCCTTATTGTTAATATATTTATTTATTTTGTTGTTATTCGCAATTTTCAAAGTTTATATACCTACATAAATACTACAGATTTTATTTTGAAATTTGTCAATATTGTTTATATTATAAAAAATATGTTACGGTTAACTTCCTCCACGTGTCACATTGGAATAATTTTGCATTTGGTATAAGTTTGCATTTGATATGTTATCAATAAAATGTAATTATATTTTAAGGTGTTACTAAATTAAAGGTTGAAATATATTGACCATTTTAAGTTATTATTAGATGAAAATATCGTTTTAATCCCTTAATTTTATAAAAATTGTTATTTTGCCTTATTTATTTATTTTATTATTTTAATCTTCCAATAATTTATTATGAGTAATATTTATTTTTATATAGACATAACTTCAATATAAAAATCAAAACCAAATAGAAAAAAAAAATTCAATCAATTTTCTCTTTGTTATATAAATTATAAAATTTATCATTATTGATAATTTTCAAAATTTATATATTCATTACATTATAAAAATATTTATTAATTTTACATAATTTTTAATTTCAACTCATAATCTTAATATAATATATATAATTAAAAATAAACATGTTGAATGTAAAACAGATAAAAAAAAATAAACTAGAAATTATACCGATTTTATTATTAATAGATTCCTTGTCTATTATCAAATATTTTTATATCATTTATTCACTTCTTCATATCTATAGTATTTTATTGTTATAGTTATAACAAATTTTGTTTATTTTATCGTTATAGATTATAATAAATTTTGTCGTGATAATAAATAATTTTATCGTCATTTCCCATAACAGATTTTCTCATTTGTTCACTTTCGTTATATTTGTATTATTTTGTCGGTCATGATAGATAACCAATTTCATCGTATTTTAAATTTTTAAATATTTATATTAGTTTTTTTCTCATTATAAAATATTTTTTTATATTTTTCAAATTTTATATACACACTGGCAAACCGTTATAACCTATTATACTTTTAATTTTGGTCCCGATGTTAAGATTAAGTTCTATCAAATTTGATATATTATAATAATAAACTATTTGATATATTATAATAAAATGTATATCAAATTTCAATTGATACACAATCCAAGTAATCCAACATACTTATGCATAAGAACATTTGCTTAACAAAGTGAGGTCAAAACGTAATCTAAAAAGAAGTGGAATACAGATTTTCTCCTTATTCACATTTCTCTAGCTGTTATAATATTTTCAACTTTATTTATATTATAAAAATACATAAATATAGTAAATTTTACAAATTTTCGTTTATTCGCTTTGTCGATATTTATATTATTTCCTCATTATATATAACAAATTTTGTTGTCATTTATATATTTTTATCGTTTATTTAATTTTTTAAAAATATATTTATATTATTTTGTCATCTTCTCAAAATTTATATATGCACTCTTAAAACAGATATAGATTCTCCTCTAATTCTAGTCAACGTTTATTTATATTACAAAAGTATATGTTAGGATTAATTCGAAGTCCACGTGACATATTATAATAAATTAATTTTACATAAAAGACAAGGACTAGTATATATTTTTAATTTGTAATGCAATATGATAATAAGAACAATAGTTACTTAAAAAAGTGAATCCAAATAGAATGTAGACAGAAGTGAAAGAGCAAGAAAAGTAAACATTGACTTCACTATCAAACGACATATGATGCTCCGAAGACATCAACACCAAACCAACAGTCTTTGTCAGTGGCAGTAAAATATCGGCATATTTTTCAATCGAGAAAAATTATATTGAATACTGTGTTTGATTAATTATGGAAATTTAGTTAGTATTAGTCGGCTGCACATTTTTCGATTTAAAATCATGTGATTCTTTCTGAGTAAAGTTTATAGGTTATTGATGATGATGTTCAAATCACATACATTCTTTTGTTATTTGTTAGTGATTTGATATTTATATTTTATTTAATCCATGAGCCTCGTTGTCACATAGGTAAAATTTGGAAGCAAAAAATATATATATTAAAAAAGAAAATATTATAATATGTTTTTCTAGTTCAAGATTTTCCCATACATTTGATGATAGGCTAAAACAATGACAAAAACCAAATCTAGTCAAAACGAAGCATAATATTTTAAATCAGCTATGGCCTAATTTTTAATTTCTTTTCCTGTTCAGTTAGATTCCACCTAAAATTAAATGGATTCTATTCATGTATACCACCTAAAAATTTTAATAATTCCTCACATTATTTAATTTTGATTTATTACTAAAAATATGTATTAAAAGGAGAAAATGAATTAATTTTATTTGGCATATTGAGTAAACAAAATGAAGTATCACATAATTAATCTATTTGGTATGTTATATCTTTTTTGAATTTAATTTCTTTGTTAAAGGTTTTGGTCTTTTATACATAAATTACTTTAAATTATAATTTAATATTTAAATAAGTATACATAGATTTCAAATTTTATTTTAAATAATATATCTATTAATCTAAATATATCTAATTTTAATATACTTATTATATATATAAAAATTTGATCTCTAGTTAATTTTTATTATTAAATTAAATTTATGGAATTAATTTTCAATTGAATCAATTGTATATTTAAGTTTCAACAATAATAAGACAAATAATTTTTATACTAATATGTAACAGCTTAACTTTTATAAGTTTGATTCGGTTTGAAAATTTTGAAAATAGAATTTTTTTTAAATATCTCAAATAAATAAATATTAGCATGACTGTTTAATAAAATATAAATATAAAATTGATATTTTTTTAATAAAAAATCAACATAATTTATTTCTCTTTTCCAACAATTATTAACCATCACTAATCAATCAAACAATTATTAACCATCACTAATCAATCAATTGCCCATAATTTACCTCTCTCCAAATCCACTCAGCAATAATCTTTTCACTCATTAAAACCTCATTTACATATAGCCTTCCATGACACCTATACAATCTTTTCTGCCCACCAAGCACCCGGAGGAGGAGGAGAGTGGCTTCATTGACACCTAACAGAAGGAGTGACTTCAACAAAACCGTGAAGTTAATCCACACACAACACTTGCACGACATCAGCTCCATACATGTCTAACCTCAACAATTACACGATATAAGCTCATGCATGCTATTCTCCACATTTACACGACATCAGCCCCATACATGTTTATCCTCTTTATGTGTCGAAAACATAAAATCAAAGAAAAAATTAAAAAGTCTTCGGTTCAAGTTACAAAGACACGTTTATTTTATTGCCAAGAGGCCAAAATTGCAAGACCAAAAGTTTTATCGTGTGGAACAGTCAAGAGGAAGAGTGGCTTCATTGTGTGTAAGAAGAGTGGCTGCATCAAAACATTGAAATTAATATACACTCAACACGTATACGAATACAACAAGCATACCTATCCTTTCGTATAAAAAACATAAATAAGTTGAAGATAACGTAAATTTGAAGCAATGAATGTTTACATATGTGGTAATAAATATTTAGATTAATAACTCTCTCACATAGTAATAATATTTTGGTAGTTTAATTAATTTGACAATATATATATATAAAAATTGTTAAATTTGATTTATTAGAATTGAATAAAATCACCACAACTTATTTGATGAAAAAACAATAAAAGAAATTAAATGTGCAAGATGGTATTTGCGTATTTTCAATACGTATTCAATGGCTTTCAAATCTAAACACGTGATTCATGCATGGTGATGATTCTCCTCTATCTTCTACTTTGAGTCAACGAGATGAGTATGAAACGGGATTTACAAAGAGATTTGGATGGGAAATATGATAAAACAATGTCTAACTTTCATTTAATTACTCTCGTCCCCACATAAATTTTATTTCATGTATAGGTGTTGTAAAGTGATCCAAATTCATGCCGATTGTTCAATTTTGAAATTACATTAACCGTGACAGTTGGATCACAAATGGGTATAAGAAAAAACTTGTAAAATACTATTAATTTTAATTAATTGTAAAGATGAAAACGTAACTTTTCTAAGTGTATATATGTATACATGGTGGAAGATTATGTATTTTTAGTTTTAAGGTGGAAGATTGTAAGTGTATTTGGTCACGAATATGTGCATTTACATACATTTACATTAAGGAACTATTGAAATTATACTAATATACATATACCGAAAGATTAAGTGTTAGCAGAGGATTATATTAATCAATATAAGGTTTTGGTCTCTTAGCAATTATCTAGTACATACACAAATTACTTCAATTTATAATTTAAAATATAAATAAATACAACATAGATTTCAAGTTTTATTTTAAATAATATATCCATTTATTTAAATATATCTAATTTATTAAGATATCTATCATAGATATAAAATTTTATCTCTAATTAATTTTTATTATTGAACTAAATTTATGAATTTAATTTTCAATTTTAAAAATTGTATATTTAACTTTCAATCATAAGAAGATAAATAATTTTTATATTAATATGTAACAGTTTAACTTTTTAAAATTTGATTCTGTTTGAAAATTTTGAAAGTTTTACTTTTTAAAATATCTCAAACAAATTAGATTTAACATTACTACTTACATAACATATTATATTTTCTTAATAAAAAATCAACATAATTTATTATGTTGATTTCCAACAATTATTAACCATCACTAATCAATCAATTAGTCATGATTTACCTCTCCCCAAATGCACTCGACAATCATCTTTTTGGTTATTAAAACCTCATTTATACATTGTCTTCCATAACACCTATGCAATATTTTCTTTCCAAGAAATTAAAACCTTATCCCATCAAACAACAGCATGAGGAGAAGTTAATCCACATGCAATACTTACATGACATAAGCCTCATCTATGTCTATTCTCAACACTTTCACGACAACAGCCCCATGCATATCTATCATCTCCTATCGAAAATATAAATTCAAAACAATAAGTAAAAGTCTTCGGTTCAAGTTACAACGACGCGTTTATTTTATTGCTAAGAGGCCAAAATAGCAAGAGACCAAAAGCTTTGTGCGTTGTCAAGAGGAGGAGTGAGGAGTGACTTCATTGCATGGAAGAGAAGGGGCTGCAACAAAAATATTAAAATTATACACTTAACATGTATACAAATACAACAAGCATATCTATCATTTCGTATAAAAAACATAAATAAGTTGAAGATGATATAAATTCAAAATAATGAATAAATCTTAGAATGAGGTAAATGAGATGTTAAATAACTGATATACATTCCATAATAACACTCTCACACGTAGTAATAATAATTTTGTAGTTTAATTAATTTGACATTATATATGAAAATTGTTAAATCTAGTTTATTAGAATGGAACAAAATCATCACATGTTATTTGATGAAAAAATAATAAAAGAAATTAAATGTGCAAGATTTGGTATTTGCGTATTTTCTATACAGGCTTTGAAACTTAAAAACATGATTCATGTATGCTGATAATTCTCCACTATCTTCACTTTGAGTCAACAAGATGAGTATTGAATGGAACTAACAAAGAGATATGGATGAGAAGTGTGACAAAATAATGTCAACTTTCATTTAATTACTCTCATCTCCACATAAATTTTATTTCATGTATAGGTGTTGTAAAGCCATTAAAATTCATGCCGATTGTTCAATATTGAATTTACATTCATCGTGACAATTGAATCACAAATCGGCATAAGAAAAAACTTGTAAAATACTATTAATTTTAATTAATTGTAAAGATGAAGAATGTCATTTTTCTAAGTGTATATGTGTATGGATGGTGAAAGATTATGTATTTTTAGTTTTTAGGTTGAAGATTGATTTGATTGTAAGTGTATTTGGTCGCATTTATATACATTTACATTATGGAATTATTGAGATTATACTAATATTTATTTACCGAAAAATTTGGTGTTAATAGAGTATTGTATTAATCAATGTAAGGTTTTGGTCTCTTAGCAATTATCTAGTACATACACAAATTACTTCAAATTATACTTTAATATATAAATAAATACAACATAAATTTCAAATTTTATTTTAGATAATATATCCATTTATCTAAATATATCTAATTTATTAAAATATCTATCATAAACATCAAATTTATCTCTAATTTATTTTTTATTATTGAATTAAATTTATGAAATTAATTTTCAATTTAAACAATGGTATATTTAAGTTTCAACAATAATAAGATAAATATTTTTTGTACTAATATGTAACAACTTTTTAAATTTGATTTTATTTGAAAATTTTTAAAATATCTCAAACAAATAAGTATTAACATTACTATTTACATAACATACAAATATAAAATTTATATTTTCTTAATAAAAAATCAACATAATTTATTATTTTCTTCCAACAATTATTAACCATCACTAATCATTCAATTAGCCATGATTTACCTCTCCCCAACCAAATGCACTCAACAATCATCTTTTCACTTATTAAAACCTCATTTATACATTGTCTTTCATAACACCTATGCAATATTTTCTTCCCAAGAGATTAAAACTCTCGTCTCACCAAACAAAATCACGAGGAGAGTAGCTTCAACAAAACCGTAAAGTAAATCCACACACAACACTTACACAACATAAGCTGCATGTATGTTTATCCTGGACGCTTACACGACATCAACCCATGCATGCCAAGCCTCAACACTTACACGGCATAAGCATGCCTAGCCTAGACACTTACACGACATCAGCCACATGCATGCATATCCTCGACACTTACACGACATCCCTCACATGTCTATCCTCTCCCTCTCATGTCTATCCTCTCCCTCTCCATGTATCAAAAACATAAATTCAAAGCAACAACTAAAAAGTTTTCGGTTGCAACTACAAAAACGCATTTATTTTATTGCCAAAAGATTAAAAGTTTTATTGCGTCGAGTGGCTTCATCGCATGGAAAAGGAGTGCCTGCATTAAACATACACTCAACACGTATATGAATACAACAAGTATACCTATCCTTTTTTTATATGGAGAACATAAATGAGTTGAAAACATAAATTTGTTGATAGCATTGGTAATAAATCTTCATATTAGATAAATGAGATGTTGAATAACTGTATACATTGCATAATAACTCTCTCATATACATATTAATAATAATTTGGTAGTTTAACTAGTTTGACAATATATATATAAAAATTGTTAAATTTGGTTTATTAGAATGGAATAAAATCACTTATTTGATGAAAAAAATAATAAAAGAAATTAAATGTGCAAGATTAGGGTATTTGCGATATTTTCTATACGTATTCAATGACTTTGAAACCTAAACCGTGATTCATGCATGGTGATGATTCTCCTCTCTTCTACCTTGAGTCAACGAGATATGGATGAATTTATTTCATGTATAGGTGTTTTAAAGCCATCCAAATTCATGCCGATTGTTCAATATTGAATTTACATTGATCGTGATAATTGGATCACAAATTGGCACAAGAAAAAACTTAAAAAATACTATTAGTTTTAATTAATTGTAAAGATGAAGAATATGACTTGTTTAAGTGTATATGTATATACACGGTGAAGGATTATGTATTCTTAGTTTTAAGGTTGAAGATTGATTTTATTGTAAATGAATTTCGTCAAGAATATGTGTATTTACATACATTTACATTATGGAATTATTGAGAGTATACTAAAATTCATGACAAAAATAGAAAATTGTATTACAATGTAAGTTTGGTAATATTGAGATGGTGGGTGATTGTTTACATAGCCACAAATCTGTTTAATTATAAATTTATAAATATTTCTAAATTTATTGTTATGAAAATTAAAGAAATTTATTTTCTTGTTAGAGAAGGAGTATTTTTATGTTAAAAAATAAAATTAGATGGATGTTCTTGTCATTAAAATGAATCTTAATATCTGCTTATAAAATGATAATATTTAGAAAAATATATGTATATTTACTCTTAGATTAATGTAAAGGAATCTTAAAAAAAAAAAAAAAAGTTGATATCACGATGAAAATATTTTATGACAAATATTAATATAATATAATAAAATATACCCACAAAATCGATCTTCTTAACAATAAAGTTGTCTTACTTCTCAATTATCAATTAAACATTTAAATTTTATTGATGGTTAGTCATACAGAGTGGTAAAACACTTTCTCGTAGATTTTTTTTTTTATCTAGTCAAAAGGTATTTTAATATATTTATTTTCTAAACGAATTTCAAATAGTAAATTTGCTTAGTGTGAACAAGAGACTTCACTGGACAAAACTCTATATCTTATAGGCTTTTTTATTATATCTTATTTTTATTGAACTCTTTCCTTAAATTTGAAACATATTTGAATTATGAGAGTTATCTCAATAAAGTTTTCACATAGTTTTCATATGTTTAAATTATTCATGTCAATTTTAAGGAATTAAAATTTCCTTCTCTTTTTTTTTTTTTTTTTTTTTTTTAATTACTCACTAACATTGATATAAAACAAATATACTTGTTTATATTATTTTTAAATCTACTAATATTCACTTTTTGACCAATAAAACAAATGTTAAAAATTAACTTATAACAAATTAAACAATGTATAATAAAATTCATTAATATTAATAAAACTCTTCATTAAAAATAAAAAAGATGTATTAATAAGTATTGACCAAAATCCATGATAACTTTGAGTTTAACAAAATCCATATTTAAAGAATCACATTTAATAATTTTATTGATAGAAACATTAAATATTATATTGACTGAAATAAATATCCTTTAAGTTAGAAATAAAATCAGAAATAAAATTGTTAGAATTAAATCTTAATAAACATAATTACACTACTACTAAAACACAATTAAATGGTGAAGATATAGGTTTAATACTTAAAAATAATATAATTAGATTTTAATTTATCATTACATTAAAGAATAAAAATGTATTGTCCATCTTTTGAGTTATTAGTGGATGAAAATATCATTTTAATTATCAATTTTATAAAAAACTGTTGCATTCTTTTATTTTCTTTTGCCATTTTAATATTTAAATAATCCCATAGATACAATATCAACATAATATTAAAACCTAAGTTGAATAGAATGAAAAAAAAAACTAATATTTTTTATTATGTAAATTAAAAAATATATAAAATAAATTCACCATTGAAATAACAAAATAATTCATTTTTTAAATGTGACCCATTATATATATATATAAAATATTGTATAAATTTGCATTTGATATGTTATCAATAAAATGTAATTAAATTTTAAATTGTTAGTAAATTAAAAATTAAAAATTATTATTAGATGAGAATATGAATTTAATCCCTCAAATTTATAAAAATTATTATTTTATCTAATTTATTTATTCTTCTACCATTTTAATTTTCCAATAGCTTATTATGAGTAATATTTAGTTTTGATCATGTTAATATATAGGCCTAACTTCAATATAAAAATCAATTTTATTAATATTAATAAAATACATATTAATATTATGTAAGCTTTATTATTAACTCTTAATCTCAATTTTATATATTATTAAGAATATATATTGAATATAAAAAAGAAAAAGACTGAAATAAAATTACTATAATCAATTTTATTGTTATCCACTTTTTGAATTGTATATAATATATATATATATTATTACATATTTTTGTCATTTATTTAATTATTTCTTTTATATATTTATATTATTTTGTCATCGTAATTTAAATATGAAAAGTCGTCGATTTTCCTAAATTTTTTCAAAATTTATATATACACTCCATTACCGATTCTTCTTTTCAACTTTAGTCAACTAACTTTTCAAAATTTATATATCCAACCCATAACTGTTATTTTCCTTTGCAATTTTAGTCAGCGTTTATTTATAATATAAAAATACGTGTTAAGGTCAATTTGATGTCTCCTTAGTACATCATAATAAATATGCATTTAATATATTATAATAAAATATATTAAAAATTTTAATTTACATATATATATATAAGTATATAGTTTCACCTTGAAAATCCAATATAACAGTAGACATAACAAAATTTACTTTTCAGACAGAAGTGGAAACTAGGGTGAAAGAGTATGAAAAGCAAGTATTGACTTTGCATTTGAACTACTACTGCCACTGTTGTTGGGTACTTTAACTATCAAACAACATCTGGAAGTGTATAAAGAAAAAATCACATCTAAATCAGCAGTCTTTGTCAGTAGCAGTTATATATCAACACTAAAAGGAATATATTGCAATTGAGAAAATTTAAATTCAATGCTGTGTTTGATTAATTATAGAAATGTAGTTACTATTATTCGGCTGCACAATTCTCGATTTAAAATCATGTGATTCTGAGTCTAAATAGAACAAATGAAAATAGAAAAAGCTTATAGATGATGATGATGTTCAAATCAAATACATTCCTGTTGTTAACAATTAGAGAGCCCAATTGGGCCCAATTTATATTTTATTTAATGCATGAGCCTCATCTGTCACATGCATGAAATTTGAAAGCAAATTATTGTAAAATTAGGGTTTTTGTTTTTGAGAAATAAAATGGTGAAGTTTGGAACTGTAAAGTATGCACACGTATAGATAATAGTAGAGTTATACTACAATTCATCATTTTATCGTTTTTCTCTTCTGTTCGGTATACATGTATGTCTCACAATTCAATTAATATGTTATCCACTGTAAACTTCTTAATTAATATATATTAATTATTGTAAAGGCTGTGAACTTACAATTAAAATTCAAATTAAGGAAACCAGCTCGGATTGATAGTGGGAGATGGATTCAATAAAAGTAAAAGTAAAATTGTAAAAGTAAAAAATAACATTGGATCCAACCTTGTAAATATTGTTGTAATATTTTTTTTTCTTCAATACTAAATCAATTTTGAACAAAAATAAATTAAAAATAAATTTTTTAAAAGAAAAACATAAACAGTAAGATAGCACCAAAACTTTATATTTTATGAGGACAGAAATTACAATCGAAATAATAAATAAAATAAATTAAAGAGTAGGTAGAGATTTAAGAACGATCGAATAGATAAGTTTCTGTAAATGATGATAATCAAATTTCTATTTATATTTGTAGAAAAGTGGGATAGTGATATAGCAAGATTGATATTAATTAGAGATTTCATCAACTGTAACTCATTAAGTGTCTCCTAATGGATACTGACTAAATACTGGTTGCATGATCGTGAAAAAGAAAAAAATCATGCAGAAAATAGGAATAGAGTCCTGAAAATAATAGATCTCACTAGGTTTTGTCTGGAAACAGAGTTACGATTATATAATCGGCCGTATCTGAAATGACATATGATGTGAAATATTAATTAAATTGTAATTATTTAATATTTGTGTAGTTTAATATATTAAATATTTTTAATTAATATATTTATATATTATTTTAAATATTTATATATACTTCCATAGGTTAACTATGAAATTATATTAATTATATATATAAAATATCATATTAATTATATATTAACTATGAATATTCCATAGGTTAACCATTTGCCACACTATTTGGGCTTGATCTATTATTAAAATAATGTATATATATATATATTATATTAAATTAAGACCATTTTATATGCGAAACCAAATTTTCCATGAAAATCAAACTTTTATTTGTTAATTTTTCATATTGAATTTGGTTTCGTTAGTTTTTTATATTGAATTTGGTTAAGTGACTAACTACAAATGTAAATGGATTGATTGATTTATGGAATTGACAATCAAACTTTCTCAATTTGATTCGGTGTAGTTTTCGTATTGAATTTAGTGTTGTTCAATTATTAGGAGTGAAAATTTTCAATTCGATGAAAATTTAGCTCTATTTTAGTTCGATGAAATGCAAATTGATATATAAAAATATATATATATATATATATATATTAATTAGTGTTTGATTCTCATTTTAAATCCAGTTTGATTTGATTTTTAAAAGTGAAAACCGAACTTTATTTTAATGTAATTCTATTTTTTTATTCTACTTGTAAAAATGAAAATTTAAATTATTTTTCCTATTTGATTAAGTTCCATTCAAAATAAAACCGAAATAGTCATCACTCTCACTAACAAATAAATAATAACTTTTCACCCATGCCATTTTCTCAAACAAATAAATAACACCATAGCTATTTTCATTAAATATAAATATAAAATTGGTTTAAATACCAAAAAATAAATAATAACTTTGTTCAACTATACCACCTTTAAAATATTGTATCAACATGACTATTTATATAAAATATAAATATAAAACTGATATTTTCTTATAAAAAATCACTAACAAATAAATAGTAACTTCGATATAAAAATAACATCTCAAATAAATAAGTATTAAAGTGTATTTACATACAAATAAATAATAACTTCTATATAAAAATAACATCTCAAATAAATAAGTATTAAAGTGTATTTACATACAAGTATAGAATTGATTATTTTTTTTAATAAGAAATAAACATAATTTCTCTCTCTCTCTCTCATTTAGAGACAGACAATCTCCTTAACGGGGAGACTATTGATCTTAACCTCCATACTCGAATATCCTTACGGTGAAACTCAATCTCCAATAATTCTCATCCAATAATTCTCATATGTTATGACCCTAATTCAATGATCACCACTCCATAAAAACATAATACTTTATTTTTTATGAGACAACTTCATTTATTAGGATCGCCAAATATACTTTCCTCTTTTTTTTTTTTCTTTTTAACAAAGGAAAAACAATAAACCAAACTAGAAAAATAAATATTTTCAAAATAAAAAATCAAATAGTTAGGAAATAGATTTAAACTAAAAAAAATATTTAAAAAAAAATCTTTGTGATTTAAGACAATCGTAACAATTAAACCAAAAAATATATATATATATATATATATATTATATTTGATTGTATTTTGAAAGTGAAAACTTAACTTATTTTTTCCATTTGATCCAAATTTTGAAATGCGAATTAAAAAATTCAATTCAGTTTACTTCTCAAAAGTGGAAATCGAATTTTTTTAATTTAATTTTATTTTATTTTAAAATATTTTTTTTGACTAAATACTTTAAAGTAAAAATCAAACCTTCTCTTTTTTATTTAATTCAATTCCATCTCCGAGCATTACTAATCTATATCTATAACTACCAAATAAATAATAACTTCCCCATGCCAAATTTACAAACATCTCAGAATCAAAAACGTTACTTTGATAAAATACAAGTATCAAAATGTTATTATCTTAATAAAAAAATCAATATAACATATCATTCTTTTCCCACCATTATTAACCATCACAATTAACCAATTAATCACTATTTACCTCTCCATAATCCCTCCCAATACAATATTTTATTTTCAAAAGACCAAAAACTTCATAATGCCGAACAAGAGGGGAGTCTTCAACTATCGTCTGTATATGGAAAACATAAATTTATTGAAAACAAATTCAAAGCAATCAATTCATACACAAGGTAATAAGTCTTCAACTCAAGTTACAGAGATGTTGAATAATTGTATACATGGTATATAATAACTCTCTCTCATAACAATTGGTAGTTCAATTAATTTGATCAATAACTGTTAAAACGGGTTTATTAGAATGGGATAGTATCATAGAGTTTAATTGGTGCAACTGAAAAATAATTGATAAGAGAAATTAATGTAATGGAATAGTTCTGGAATTTCATTAGGTTTTCTTTATAAGCTTGAAACATAAACTCGGGATTCATGTATGGTGATGGTTCTATTAGTCAATGAGAATACTACATAATGGAACTAACAAAAAGATATAAATTAAAAATATGACGAAACACAATCTCTAACTTTCATAAATTTAACTCTCTTTTCTACATAAAACTTTACTTCATGTACGGATATAGTAAAGCCTTCGTGATTCATCCAGATAATTGGATAATGGATTAACTTCGATTCTCGTCACTGGATTACGAATAGGCACATCCAAAATTTCGTAAAATTTTTTTAGTTTTTTATTTAACTGTGAAGATGAAGAACGTGAAATGATGTTGGTTATGGAAGGATTGAGATTATATTCCTTTTGTATCGAAAAAATAGATTAGAGGAGGATAACACCAATATAATTTTGGTAGTATTTAATAATGAATTAATATTCAATTTTAATAGTTATATATTTAAGTTGAGTAATAATATGATAATTAATTTTTATATTAATATATAAAATTTAACATTTTATGATTCAAATCAATAGGTAGAAATCAAACTTTTCTCAATTAGAATATAATTCCTTCGTCCGATTGTGTTTTTGAAAAATGAAATGATAAATTTAGTTTGGAAGTAAAAAGTTAAATATCTTTTTCCTTCTTTTTCATAATTCCATTTTAAAAGTAAAAAAATAAACTTTTCAACTGTATCAAATTTTTGAAGATTCTTTTTGTTAGTTTCTCTTTCTGAATTCAAGTCATAACTATTAAAATGAAATCGATTTCTTTTTTCAGTTCAGTTAAATTCTTAAAGTTGAATATCATATTTAACTTGGGTATAAAAGAGCCAACCACACTAATAAATATCAACATTAGTATTTACATAAAATACAAGTATAACATCAGTATCTTTTTAATAAAAAATATTTTTTTTTCAACTATTATTAACCATCAAAATCAACTGATTAACCATGATTTACCACTCTCAAAATCCACCCAACAATGACCTTTTCACTTGTGAAAATCTACCCTAACTCTTATGCAATATTTTATTGCTAGAAGATCATAACTTTCACGGGAAAGAAGTGGCTTGATCAGCACCGAACAACGGGTGGAGTGGCTTCATCAAAGACGTGAAGTTAATTCACACCCAATACGTATACGGTATGGGCGCAACATACCTATCCTCTTTGTATCGAAAATACAAATTTATTAAAAATATAAATTCATAGCCATCAAATATTGACTTCTACTACACCCCTCTTTATCCAAGAGTTATCTAAAGCGTCCAAAATCTTCATGACATCGAACAATAAAAAAGTAAGGAGGAGTGGCTGCATAAAAAAAAAAAAAAAAAGTGAAGTTAACATACATACTACACAAATACATAATAACTACATACTTATCCTCTAACATAAATTCAAAGTAATTTTACTGTTTGCATTTGACGATGATTCCGTAGTGGAGTTTTTGACTCAATGAGATATACATGGCAAATATGATAAAATATATTGTCAACTTCATTAATTAATTTGTATCTCCACATAAATTTTATTTTGTGTATAGATGTTGTAAAGTTTTCGTGGTTCATCTCAATCTTTCGATTGGATTTACGATAGACCATGGAATCACAAATCGCACTAGTAAAAATATATAAAATATATTAAATTGAATTAATTGTGAAAATGAATGACATGACTCCTATGCATATGCATTGTAATTTCAAAGTTTAAATTTGATTTAACTGTAAAAATCTGGTCATGAATCTATGAATTTTTGGACATCTAAATAGTGTTAATTATTAAGATTATACTCATATTTATCCAGAAAAGTTCAATATGAGAGGATCGTAGTTATTAATATAATTGTGGTAGTATTGAAATGGTTTGTAATTGTTCACTTGGTGACAAATATGTATAGTTATGAGGTTATAAATGTTTTGAATTTATTGTTATGCATACTATGATTGTGATATTTTTTAAAAGTTATTTCTAGTGGTAGGTTTATTGTTATGAAAATATATCATCTATTTATTTCATTTTGTAATAATAAGAATATTTATTTATTTAATTTAAATTATATGTTAAATGAAAGAGTTTTGAAAATGAAGGAAAAAAAGTTTTCTCTATTAATAATAATTAACAAGTGTTTTTATTCTTAAAATGAACTTGATAAGATTTATAAAATGGTTATATATAAGAGAGATGTGTATATTAACTCTTAAATGAGTTTAAATTTAAATAGAAATTAAATAGTAGATAAAAGTGCATTCTAAAGATTCATATGTTGGAAAGTTTTAAGACATATATCAACATAATGAAATAAAATGTAGAGTTTGAAATTGTTTTCTTTGAAAAGTTTTAAGACATATATCAAGATAGAGATAAATTTGTTTTATAACATAGGAAATTACCTGAATTGTCAATTATCTAAATTTTACTGATGGTCAATCATATACAAAAAGTAGAAAATTTGCTTTCATTTCTAGATAAATGTTAGTGATCTAATTAATATATATATATATATATATGTTCTGTTGGCAAATATTTTTTAAATATTAATTTGCTTAGTGTCAAGTAGACACCTCACTTAACAAAACTCTACCTATTATACACATCTTACTATCTTTATTCTTATTAGGCTCTTCACCTAAATTTGAAACATGTTTGAAAGTAAGAATTGCCTTCACAAGGTGTTTAAAAGTTGAAATTTTATCAACAAAAGTTGTTTAAAGTGTGTAGTTATATCTATTTGAGGATCTAACTAATGTTTAGTAAAGTTTATAGGTTTAAATCACAATTCATACAATTTTAAGAAATTACTATCATGATTATGAATATTAATTCTGATTGTGACCTTCATTTAATTGTTGTGGAATAAATTTAGAGTCATTGTTTTAATGTTATGACAAAATATATATATATATATATATATATAATTGGTTAAATGAAAAGGTTTTAAATATTAATTAAAAGCATGAGTTTTCTTGTTAACAATAAAGGTATATCTATTGTAAATATGAAATTTGTCATTCTTCCATAAAATGGTAATGAAATGTTCATAAAAGATAAGTTTATTTACTCTTTAACAAATTTAATCAAGTTAAATATCACTTGAATCGGATTTGAGGTATTCTAAAAATTTTAGAAATGTGAAGAGTTTTAAAACAAATTCTAATTAACCTAAAAATAAAATTATATAAACGGTGAAATTATTTTGTCCATACCTAAACTTAGCCTAAATCCTCTATTAAATACTTAAACTTAAACTAATTGTCTTGTAAAGATGTTAAAAATAAAATTTTAAACACATTTTACTAGTTTAGTGAAAAGATGTTTTAATAATAATTTTTTTTTACTGATCACTTTCTGACCCTAATTTATTGCCAATTAGATACCTCACTTGAATAAATTCTATATGTTATTCACCTTTTATTGTTTTTATTCTCTCGTCCCTTCTCCCATAAATTTTAAAAAAAATTTAAAAGCTAAAAGTTAACTCACCTAAAGTGTTTAAAAGATAAAATTTTATCAAAAATATATATTTAAAATGTGATCTTACATGTATTAAGTGAAATTTTCATATGTTTAAACTATTCATGTTAATTTAATTTTAAGGAGTTAAAAATCTCTATATATTTTTTATTTAAATAATCACTAAAATTAATATAAAATATCATTTAAATTCTTTAACTTTATAAAATTGTTAATTTATATTATTATTTCGGATAATATTTTAATCTTTCAAGTAACCAATTATATATAGTATGTATTTTTATTTGATCTTATTTTATCGTGATCGTATAGAATAAGTCGTTGTGTTTCGACTTTTTTAATATTTATGTTATTTCGTCGATACAATATTATTTTATGAAGATTGTCGGCCGTTATTTAATCTTTATTTATGTCATTTTGTCATTTATCCGGAATATAAATTATCATCGTTATTCTTTTTTTCCAAATTTATATATCCACCCCAAACCGTTATATAACAGATTTAATTTTCAGCTTTAGTCAACTTTATTTATATTATACTTGAAGTTCACGCGGTAAGTTTTCAACTTTAGACCACATAATGAATAATAAAATATATCTGAAATTATAATTTACATAAAATATAGGGGCTGCAATATATTTTTATCTTTAATCCAAAATAACAATAGGCATGACACATTTAGTTAACAAAGTGAATCCAAAAATAGAATCTAAGAAGTAAAAAACGTGAAAGAAATAAAAGTGAAGTATTGATTGACCTAGTACTTTAAATTGTCAAACAACATCTGGCGTTGGTATCAGCAGCCGCGAAGACGTAAGTATATAAAGCTAAAATCACATCCGGACCAAAAGTCTTTGTCAGTAGCAGTAAAATTATCAACACCAAAGACATAGATTCCAAATTGAGAAAAATTACATTCAGGGCTGTGTTTGATTAATTATGGAAAAATGTTGTTAGTACTAGTCGGCTGCACATTTTTCAATTTAAAATCACGTGAATCTGAGTCCAAGATTAGGAATGATGATACCTAATCAAAATAGCAAAAGCTTAAGTTGTTATTATTGGTTTGTGATTTGATATCAAAACAATTACACAGTCCAATTGGGTCTAATTTGTATTAAACCCAATACGCAATCACAGCCCAATTGGGCCCAATCTGTATTGAGTCCGTACCTCCTGTATCTCTCTCCCATGGAAGAAATTAGAAAGCAAAATACAAAATGCAGTAAAATCAGGGTTCTGAGAAATAAAAATCGCCACACACAAAATAGGCAATAATAGAGTTTTTTTAGTTTGCCATTATTTAAAACTGAAACATATAAGCACCATAGTCTTAAACCACAAACACAAACAGACAGTACAGTACTAGAGTTTATAGAGATTATTAAAAGCAAACACCATGATCCCTCATGTCTACTACTGTAACAGAGACCAACACAGAAACATAACTACTAGTAGACCAAACTCAGTAACCTCCACGAAGACGAAGCACAAGGTGCAGAGTGGACTCCTTCTGGATATTGTAGTCAGCGAGAGTCCTTCCATCCTCAAGCTGCTTCCCAGCGAAAATCAACCTCTGCTGATCAGGTGGAATTCCCTCCTTGTCTTGAATCTTAGCTTTCACATTGTCGATGGTGTCCGAGCTCTCTACCTCCAAGGTGATGGTTTTGCCTGTCAGGGTCTTGACAAATATCTGCATGCCACCACGGAGACGGAGAACAAGGTGGAGCGTGGATTCCTTCTGGATGTTGTAGTCTGCCAGAGTCCTTCCATCTTCAAGCTGTTTGCCGGCAAAGATGAGCCTCTGCTGATCTGGTGGGATTCCCTCCTTGTCCTGGATCTTTGCTTTCACGTTGTCAATGGTGTCCGAGCTCTCCACTTCCAGAGTGATGGTTTTGCCTGTGAGGGTCTTGACGAAAATCTGCATGCCACCACGGAGACGGAGCACCAAATGGAGGGTTGACTCCTTCTGAATGTTGTAGTCTGCGAGAGTGCGGCCATCTTCAAGCTGTTTGCCAGCGAAAATCAACCTCTGCTGGTCTGGGGGGATTCCTTCCTTGTCTTGGATTTTGGCCTTCACGTTGTCAATTGTATCTGAGCTTTCCACCTCAAGAGTGATTGTTTTGCCAGTGAGGGTCTTGACAAAAATCTGCATTCCACCCCTAAGACGGAGGACCAAGTGAAGGGTGGACTCCTTCTGGATGTTATAGTCTGCTAGTGTCCGCCCATCCTCAAGCTGTTTGCCGGCAAAGATCAATCTCTGCTGGTCTGGTGGGATACCCTCCTTGTCTTGAATCTTAGCCTTTACATTGTCAATGGTATCAGAACTCTCAACCTCAAGGGTAATGGTCTTGCCAGTCAGAGTCTTCACAAAAATCTGCATACCACCCCTCAAACGCAGGACCAAGTGAAGGGTCGACTCCTTCTGGATGTTATAGTCTGCCAGGGTCCGCCCATCCTCAAGCTGTTTGCCTGCAAAGATCAATCTCTGCTGGTCTGGTGGGATACCCTCCTTGTCTTGAATCTTAGCCTTTACATTGTCAATGGTATCAGAACTCTCAACCTCAAGGGTGATGGTCTTGCCAGTCAGAGTCTTCACAAAGATCTGCATACCACCCCTCAAACGCAGGACCAAGTGAAGGGTTGACTCCTTCTGAATGTTGTAATCAGCAAGAGTGCGACCATCTTCGAGCTGCTTACCAGCAAAGATCAATCTCTGCTGGTCTGGTGGGATACCTTCCTTGTCCTGAATCTTGGCTTTTACATTGTCAATGGTGTCTGAACTTTCAACCTCAAGGGTGATTGTCTTTCCGGTCAGGGTCTTCACAAAGATCTGCATACCACCCCTGAGTCGCAAGACCAAGTGAAGTGTAGATTCCTTCTGAATGTTATAGTCGGCAAGAGTACGACCATCTTCCAACTGTTTGCCAGCAAAGATCAATCTCTGCTGGTCAGGAGGGATACCTTCCTTATCCTGAATCTTGGCTTTAACATTATCAATAGTATCTGAGCTTTCCACCTCAAGGGTGATAGTTTTGCCGGTGAGAGTTTTCACAAAGATTTGCATCTGTTGAACAAAAGAATACGCAATACAATTATAATCAGAATAGAGATTCCACCATAAATGATCAGCAAGAAATAAAACAGCGAACCAGCTACTATTGAAAATTCAAGTCAAGACATGTATTCAGCTAATGTTTCCATACAAAAAACAAAACAAAAAGTATACAAGTAAAACCACCAACAAATAATTTCACCATCTATTACTATGGATGTTATACCAATCAAAGTCTGTCAACAAAATAAATGCAACTTAACAACCACCAAATAATATCACTCTACAACTATAGACCTCTAACAATCAAATTCAGTCTACAAAACCGATGCGTACAAGATAGTCTAAAAAACCCACCCAATTATCAATTATCCAAGTTCATTCAAACAAATCAACAGACAGTAAGACCAAAGAAGAAAACAAATTATAAGCAAGTACGAATCAAGCACCGACCCTTAATCTAAACAACCTCACATAGATAAACTTGACAATTGATACCCATTAATGACGATCAGACTCAAATCCTATTTCCAACAGCCTAAAACTAACCAAGTCAATCTAATCCAACCAGACGACAAAATGAAAAACACAAAAATCCAAAAACTCTAATTTCACAAAATTACAAGATAAAAAAAAAAAAAAAATAATCAACAGAGTAGATCTCTTTGATCAAGCAAAAAAAATCAACGATTCAGGCTAATCATCCAAACAGAGATAAAATCCAAAAGTGATGAATAGGAATCATAACATATGTCAACGTCTAAATCGAAACAATTGAATTCAATCAAAAGACAATAACAAAACTTCATAATAATTACCCGAAACCCTAATTTCACAAAACTTAAGATCTATCAGATCAAACACGAAATCAACGATCCAGCTAATAGATCACCAAACAAAAAACAGAGAATTTAAAAAAACTATCACAAAAACAAATAAAGTAAGAAGGCCATACCTTGAGAGAGAGACTTCTGTTTTCGTGCTTCGATAGAGTTTACAAGAGAATTGGCGAGGAAATGAGGTGTGAGGACGTCTCTATTTATAGCAGAGAAGGGCATGCAGAATGACAAAATTGCCCATGAATAGAATTACTAGATGATCGCCACGTGTAATTGTCATGTACCCTTGCTTTGCACTCACGCTAAGATTGATTGATTAGTTCGCCGAAATCTGTTGGCTTGTTGTGGTTTGAGCCTCAAGGCGGCGGATTTTTCTAAGATGTTTTTGTGACTCGTGTTTTGTCACGCTCTATCCACCCGAGTGTGTGCAGACGCTGACTTTTCTAATAAAAAAAATTGTGAAAACTAAAAAATCGCCGTCTGTGGGGATCGAACCCACGACCACGTGGTTAAAAGCCACGCGCTCTACCACTGAGCTAAGACGGCTTGTTGATGTAATTTCACATAGAAAACTATATATCCAAAAATTACCAAAGTTCACAAACAGGTTTTTATGTTCTGAGATTGCTTCGATCGGATCTTGGGAAGAAACAATTGATAAACACACACCAGTAAGTACTGAAAAAGCTATCTAATCTCTTTCTCTCTGATGTTTAATTGCTTGCGATTGGATTTTGTGTTGAGTCTCTTTGCAGAACTGTTCTATGTTAGCTAATTGTTTTGTGCATTTTCAATTATAATCGAATTTGTTACGATTTTTATTTTGGATTCAGCAATTAACCGGATTGATATCAGTTGTAGAAAAGCTTTAGAGGTTTATTGAATCTGTAAATGATGTTGATCTCAATTGATTGTTTCAGCCCTCATCTCTGTGAATCGTCTTCATAAGAAGTAATTCACTATTCCACTAGGAATTGGAAAATGGCACCTGCTGCCGCCCCTCGATCTGGTGACTCTATCTTCGCCAGTGTTGATCGTGTGGTAAGATCCTCATTTTACTTAGGTTCTCATTCCGTGGGAAACTGAAAATTTGGAAGCTTTGAGAGTGTGTGTTTCTTGTTTCAATTATGTAGAATGCCGAGCTCTTTACGCTGACTTATGGAGCAACGGTTCGGCAATTGTTGACTGATCTAGAGGAAGTTGATGAAGTAAACAAACAGCTTGATCAAATGTATAAATACTCTGTGTTTCTTGTATTTTTACTTTGATTCAGTTTTTAGTAATTTGATGGAGTTGAATTCGTTAATAATGTTTTCAATTTCTTAGTTTTGTTGTGTATTTGGAGCTTAATTAGATTGAATATGAGAACTGAACTGATAGGAGATGATTTAAGAGTGAGGTTCAGTTTTGGTCAGTTTTGTTGGAACCTGGTTGGAGTTATGTTTTATGTTTAGTTTATTATCTTTCTCCAAACTTGTTAGGGTTAAATTGAGAAGTTGTTTTTTTCGTTAGATTATTTCTTGAGTGGTGTGTGACCATGAGAGGAAAGAAGCAGTTGAATTTAATTCTGTTGAGAGTAGTTTAATTTAGTTTCAGGAACAACATCTGTTGTTGATTATGTTTGTTTAAAGCTTGTTAGTAGCAAATTAGGAGTATTTTTGTTATTTTGTTTGCTAGGTGATTATTTTAGGAAATCTGGAATAATAAGATAGGCGTATAGAAATTAAAATTTGATTACAAGCCATACATGTTAGTTTTGAGTCATTCCCCATCTTTAGTTGGTTTTTTTATATGTAAGATGAATGATCTGTAGCTATGTTAGAATGAAACAGTTAAAAAGATGACATAACTGGAAACAACTAATTAGCTAAAAGTAGTTGACACAAGCTAGTGAGCTATTACTTTTACCATATTGTGTTTGATGAAATTATGGTGGCTTGATACCACTTCTTGAATTTTCGGGAGAGTTAGTTTTGTTCTTCTTTGGAGTGTAGTATAACTTGTTATCAGTATTGCCTAATGAAATTAGTCATAGACGATTGTGTAACAAATAATTTGAGATAATTGACTATTATTCATCGAGTTGCAGGGGCTATAACATTGGAGTTCGACTGATTGATGAGTTCTTAGCAAAATCTAATGTTGCTAGATGTGTCAACTTCAGAGAGACTGCTGATGTAATTGCAAAGGTCAGCTTTAATAGTTTTGGTTGAAATGAAGGCTATGAAAATAGAAGTTTATGGATAATTTGTTCGCCTATTTAGCTATTAAAACTTTTGTGAAGCATCACTTGTTCACCTCTTTTTCCCATAAAAGTTTACGAGTGTTTTCTCCAGTAGGTGCTGTATGTCATACATGTAACATGGGTGATTGGAACATGCTGCATTTAATTCATTTGGTTTCCGATGAAGATATCCAGTGAGTAGCTGTGGATGATGTTGTTTTTAGCATTATGCTAAATCCTTCCTTCTAATCTGGAATTTCTACATACCGAAAACATTGAATAGATTCCATTGCACTTAGTTTTATTGTTGCTGAACTTTTGTTGGATAACTACTACACAAAAACCTGTTTCACTTCTTTAGTTGTGGTCACTGTATTAAGTAAAACTCTCTGGCTTCTACTAAGTCTCATTATATGTTACTAAAGGACTGTCTACCTTTTGTTTTCTTCTGAGGTACATTTTTGTAGGTTTGTGGCTTCATCATCTTCAGTTAAATCTCTATTTTCCAAGGATAGATACAACTGAAAGAAGTGTTTGTATCCTGTTTTAACTTTGAACTGATGCAAATTGCCATGTTTTTCATATTACAAACTCATATATAGTAACCATCAAATTATTATATTTTTTAAACTGAAAGTAGTGTCTGTGTCCAGTATAGTTAACAATAGCTTTAATATAGGTTGGATTCAAAATGTTCTTGGGGATTTCCGCATCTGTGACCAACTGGGATGCTGAGGGGACATGTTGCAGCATAATCTTAGAAGATAATCCCTTGGTGGACTTTGTTGAACTTCCTGATACATGTCAAGGTCTTTACTATTGCAACATCTTAAGCGGAGTGATCCGAGGGGCCTTAGAGATGGTTAGTGAATTCTTCTTCTTCACATCTATTTATTCAAATGCCTCAGTTTTACAAAATTTATTTATCATATCATCACTGAGTTGTACGGAAGCTATTCGATTCTAGAGCAATGCTTGATAACTGTTTTCACCATCATCAAGAGTAGGATACATTGTACATCATGAGCCTCTATATGTTTCTCTTCAAGCTCTGATTTCCTCGTTCAAAATTCTTAAATTCATTTCATTTCAGGTTTCAATGAAGACGGAAGTAACCTGGCTCCGGGACATGCTTCGGGGCGATGATGCATATGAGCTACAAGTGAAGCTTTTGAAGCAAATCCCAGAGGAATATCCATACAAAGATGATGAGTAAAATCTATTCAACATGACTATAAACAGCTTTTTTTATTTGTTGTTCTTGCTGGCAGATCAATTAGTTCTTCAGCAATAAAAGAGGTTTCTATCCATCACAGAATGGACAAATCCAATCTTCTAATGCTATTTATGGGCCAAAAACGCATTAGTACTAACGAATGAAAGATTGGACCGGAAGCCCAATGTATTGCCTCAGCTTGCTCCTTATGTAATTGAAAAACTTTACAAATATTTAGTAATCAAGCAAGGGTGTATACAGGCTCGAGCTTTTCGGCTTGCTAAATTTTTCAGTACCCGGCTCGAGTTCTCCGAAACTGATTCAATTTTTTAAAATATTTTATATAAAATATTAATATAATGTACTATATAAAAAATATAATTATATAATATATTAAAAAAAAAACATAAAAATTGAATCAATCAAATTATATATTTAAGTTAACGAGCAATCACAGTTTGAATTAAAATTTTAAACTAAACAAAACTTTAAATTGTATCTTCACATTATCCACACAGTAAACTAAACAAAACTTTAAATTGTATCTTCACATTCTCCACATAGTACCGTGTGTGAACCTTTATTTTTATGTGATGACGGAAAAAAAATTATAAAAATTCATTTTGTGAAATCTAAAATTTTGCTTAATTTAAAAGTTTAATTCAAACTTTGAACGCTCATTAACTTAATTAAAACTTTAAAAAGACTAAAAGTGAAACTATCCCCAACTGGAGCTCACTTCTCGCTATGATATGTGCTTATTCAAATTTCAACTCGAGCCGAACTTTGTTTTAGCCGTTGCGAGTCAGCTGGAGTCATTTCTAAATCTAATTATACTAATCAACACCCATAAACTTATTTGTTAAAAGGGATAATGTTGAAAAATAATATATCTGCATACAGCTGAAAATTCAAGCCCGATTTAGAACCAAGACTTGGATCCAAAGCACTTAAGAAACCTAAGCCCAAGACCTAGGTCTCATAGTGTCTGTTCGGTTCATAGGCTCAAAGGCTCTTCCGTGACCTCTCAACTAACACATTCACAGTTGAGAGAATCCCGAGTCTTACAAAGATCCTTCCACAGGGATCTCGGTAAGATTCTCCAACGAGTTCATCAAATTTCTATAAATGGAAGCCCAAACCTCAACAAATGGATCATTCTCTGACTTATAGAAACTCTGCCAAAATCTCTCCTCACTATATTCTCATCTCCAATTACATTTAAGAGATTATTTTCCCATTTCAGTCACCTTGTTGACTACCAACAAACGAGCTTAGAACTCCTAAGGTCCGTTTGTTAGCTTATTAAAGACGAGGAATGAAATGGGATGGGGTAAATCTTTTATCTTGTTCAATCCCACGTTGCACCAAACACTATTTTACTATAATTTTAAAATTAATCTCATCTCATCTCCTACATTGTATCGCATGGGAGAGGGGAATTAACCAATGCTACTATAATTTTAATACAATATCACTCCACTATAATACTGTATATTAATCCAATTTCATCTAACACCAAACATGATATTACTATAAATTTATCCCATCCATCTCATTTTATTCCAACTCATTTATTTTTTCATATTCCATTCAATTTCATCTCACGTACCAAATGTGCCCTTAATGATACAGTGTCATTCAATCACTATATTTTGACAACTATAAACCGAAGGAAAAGTATAACTTTCTTCATTTCTTTTCTTTTATTCATCCTTCGAAAACTCAAAGTTGACTTGAATGCCGAAGTATCTGGTATCTTCAAAATCTACTCGGACGTTCTTTTTATTCTTTTATTGAATTTTTTAAATTTTGAATTCGATCCGAATTTTTTTATTCTTTTATTAAATTTTTTAATTTTTGAATTCGATCCGAATTTTCTTAACGAATCCAGTTCCTTCAAATTGAATTATGGCGTAGAATATCTCTATGCTATCAAAATAAGTTAATAATGTTTCTTTTAAGCTATTTAATCATACACGATAGTAATTGGGTTGGCTCAAAGTTCACCCCAACACTAACTTGAAATGGATTGACGTTATGCTACATCCTCCATTTTAATAATTAACAGTTGGGATTTATTTTAGATTTAATTAGAAACATACATACTAGAAGGTGCAGATATAACTCCTCATTACCCAGAAAAGGAATCCATAAAAAGTCAAAGCAATACTTAAATGATCAGGAAAGCTAAATTGTGAATAATGGTGGTAGTGTACGTCATGTAAACTTATTAATTAGTATAATGATTAATAATGTGAATTTGAATAAAATTGAATTAGTAGCTCTGGAAGTGTCTAGTGTATAACATGTCATAAACCTTAACACCCGATCATCCACAGTGCCAATTTTACCCATGCGCGTTCATTTACCAAACAACTCCAATTCAATTCCATTTTTTCAAATGAAAATTCGAGTTCCAATCGAATTTTCAATTCTAATGAATTGAAAGTTAAAAATATTACTTAGTTTATTAAAATCGGAAATTAAACTAAATTATCAGAATATATTCCGTGATATATTTATTTATAATTTTTTCAGTCATATTAGCCATGTAAACAATATTTTAAAAATAGAATTACAATGATACCGTCTATTTTAAATATTCAGACATGATAAATTTTAAAATATAAATCGTCAATTAGATTTTTTATTTTAAACGGTCAAATAAACCTGCTGACTCTTCTTTTATATATTATTTAATTAAATTTTTAATGTGTTTCAAATTTTTTATATTATAATAAAAGAGTTTAATTTTAATTAAATTTCTATTAAAATTAAAAGGAAAAATGATAGACGGTGATCATATTAATAAAAAATTATTAATAAATTATATTGTC
Organism: Cardiospermum halicacabum; assembly: GCA_031304145.1. Classification (NCBI taxonomy): domain Eukaryota; kingdom Viridiplantae; phylum Streptophyta; class Magnoliopsida; order Sapindales; family Sapindaceae; genus Cardiospermum; species Cardiospermum halicacabum. The sequence goes on along the minus strand of CM062389.1, from coordinate 30,202,217 downwards.
TATCAGAGCATCCACAATAGTAACGGACTTTTTGTGTCCCAATTCTGCTACGTGGACCCAACAAAATATAATAAAATATGTTTAATAATTAAATAATCAAAATATTAATAAACCTTCGTGGAGAGAGAAAGAAATAAGAGTGAAATATAAATAGATGATTGCTGGGTGGGAGTTGTCCCGTCTCAACTTAGAGGGCGCGAGAGAGAAAACAAGTAATTATTAGTTGATTTGATTTAAATTAATATTACTTTGTCATAATTTTCTGAATCGAGACTTCAAATGTCCCATCTGTTGTGATGATCTCAATAAAGATTTGTCATATCATCTTTCACGCCTTCTACTTTATACTGTCACATCACTAAATCCACATTCTATTTGAAATGCTCTTAATAAATTTATGATAAATTATTTCACAAGTTTAATTATATTTTGATGCTTTGGGCTTTTGGCTTGATTTAATGAAAAATAAATTTTAATTTATTATACTATTTACATTTTTTATTTAATAAATGTAAAATTTATATGAACATGTCTGACTGGAAAAAGATGTTTGAATTAGATATAGTTATTCCGATAACAATTTAAATCGTATTGTGAAGGTAACTGTTAAATTATTGTTTAAATATAATAGAAAAAGGTGTGAGTAGTTTTATTTATTTATTTATTTATTTTTAAAAAATAATTAATATTTTTGAAATACTACAACAATAAACCATCTCTGCATATATTTTATTGTTTTCCAAAACCTTTCGTCAATTATTATGTGTTAAAATAGTGCAATTGTAATCTGAAAATAATCTGTTAAATTTTTAACAATTAATTTCTTAACCAAGGAAAATTTCTGTTTGAAGACATTACTGTTTGTACACATCTCAGCTTACAAATTAGTTTATATTCGGATATTGATGTATATAGCTGTAATACTTTCTCCATTTCTATTTACTTGCAACATTTTAATGATGTATATTATTCATTTCATGTGTTATTCTTTATGTATAAGGAAAAATATAGTTAAGTGGGGTCTTCTTTTATTCGTTTTAGTATTTATTTTTTAAATATTAAATTTATATAATTTTTAATTATATATTATTAAAAATATTTACGGTTAAAGTTAAACATTGGACCGCGTGCCCATATAATGTTGCAAACGGACTAAATATAAATTAAACCAAAATAGAGTTGTGCAATTGGCAGCATCTGAATGGTTGCCGACAATAGTCATGATTAAAAATGCAATGAGATATGAATAATTTTCAAATATTTGTTTTTGTTTACAATGAAGAAGTCGGCTATGAGAAATTGTGGGGGCAGAATCTGGAAAAGAAAAACGACGAGAGTTTCACTATTACTATTGTATTGTATATATAGCCAATACCATGAAAGGAGTGGTCAAGTCATTCATTTATATAACCTCCATTTATACAGTTTACATTATTTTGCTTTCACTGCTCAAAAAATTGACTTCTAGGGTTAGGGTATGTCGACTACATCATGACACATCGATTTGGAACCATAGCTGTATAATCTATGATTACTCATTGATTCATAAAATTTATTACTATTTGTTAAGAACTTTAAATCATAAAATTTTTAAATTGTTTGTGATTAATAATTAATAATTTGTTAAATATTTATTTACAAATAAATAATAGATTTATAAGATAAAAAAATAAAATAAACGAAAAATTAATTTACATATCACTACTCAATAATTATTTAAAAATTAAAAATAGAAGATGAAGTTTCAAATGCAAATTATAGTTTTTATATTTGATGTAAATTTCTATTAAAATAATATTCAAAAAGCTTAATACTACTTCAAAGGTTTTGCCACGCCATCCTTAAAATTTAATATTGATAATTCAATTCAAGTCATAATAATAATATTTCAATTACAATTTTATATTAAAATGTTTTATGAGTGGAGACGGTTATATTATCTATGAACTCCACATAATTTTTGAGTTTGTTTATAATTAATAAATAATTACTTATAAAAAGGGTAAATTATTCATTATATTTATTTTTTTTTTATTAAATTATAATATTGATATTAAGATATATATATATATATAAATTTATAATAAAAATAAAATATAATTAATATTTTACTATATTAAAAGTGATTATTTAATAATTAAAATCAATCCAATCATATACTGAATTTATCCACCCCACACTAAATGTATAAATGTATAAAAATTTAAAAGAAGAGAAAATAAAATATATAATTAAACACATTCACGTTGAGTTTAAAAATAATATATTATTTTAAAATATTTAAATATTTTTCTTTTACACTTATCAATTAGATAAAATATTTATAACTTCTTTTAAAAATTAATATTACATATAACTATTATCAAACCATAATAATTATTTTTTTTTTAGTAATAATGGTATGAAATAGACCATTAAAAATTTGACTTTTTAAAATGAATCTATTTTCAATTTTTTTTCAAAACTAACTATTCTCACGGTATATTTGTTTTAACCTAAAAGATTGTGTTGATATTTTTGTATTCAATTTAAATTTTTTTAAAGCCTTTACATCATAAATAAACTTTTCAAATAAAATTTTATCATAAAATTGTGATCTTAAATCTCAAACTTGTAATTACATATCTCAAATACTAAAATCACTCTTTCTTAAAAAAATTTCGTCAATACAAATACAAATAAAAAGTACAAAAAAACTTAATAATAAATTAAAATTTTATAAATTTTTTAAAATTAATCTATTATTAAAATCTGAACTTTTAAAAATTTATTTATAATATATAAAATCGTACCATCATGATATATAACTATTAATTTTTATACAAGGCTGACGAAAATATAAACATTAGCTTATGCTTAACCATATTACTATATAAACATTTCATACAAATATTTTCATCCCTAATTAATATGAATTTATATTTAACCACTTTCCCTTTTTTGGATTGGTGGCCGACATAGAATTGGATTGTAAGTAGAATTTGAATTGTGACACGTTAAATGAAATGAGATAATGTTAAATATCCCTACCCTACTCACATGTCCTTTTTTACTATTAATATCATCAATGCAAATAACAAAACAAAACAATAAATAATTTTTTTTCTTCATATATTTATTTCACGTTTCAATCTTATAGTATAACATAACATTAACACATGTATAATTTATGACCATTCAATGCCCTTCACAAGACCTAACTTTTGTCTTCTCGTGTGTTTCCCAATAAGGAAGTTTCACATTTACTTCTTTTTTTCCAAAAATTATTTTCTATATTTTATTATTATTTTTTTAATTATTTGTGATGTAGAATTAGATATATTATTATTATTATTATTATTATTATTTATTGAATTTAAAATAATGAGAGAAATATTTGTGGATGATTTATATTTATAAATGTCCGAAAATAAATTAAAAATAATATTTAGTTTATTTATTATATATTTGTCATTTTACCTTCAAAAATAAAACCACAAAAATAATAGATTTTTTTTATTAGAATATTTTTAGATAACAAATTTTAAATAAAAATAGGACAAAATAATAAAAATAAGTGATATTATTATTATAAATTTATTTTATTTGTAGTTTTACCAATGGAACTATAGTTAGTGCTAATAATGATGAATAATTTTTTCCCTATATATTAAAAAAAAAAAAAAATTTCCTCTTATTTGAAAGCAATAGTCTAATTAAAATAAAATAAATAACTAAAAAAGTTGATGGAATCTTCATGTAATTTCTATGGGGAGTCTATCTAATTATTATTGTTAGACCGAACTTGACATGTGTCACACTCAATAGTCAATACATTGTTATTGGTAGGAAAAAAAATATTATCTGATTATTAGCAATTTAATATAATTGTCAACTCATAATATACTGACCTGAGACTTTGTAGCATTTAAATATGAGAGACTTGGAACAATTACAACCAATGGAATATCTACAATTTTATTTTCATATCCATAAGATTATCTAAATCAACCTAAAACTACTAATTGGTGGATCAAAATTTATTTTTTCAGATAATATTTTATATAATTATAAAGATTTATGGATATATTTCATTAAAACAATTTTCACAATATCATGAACTTTCGTTTCCTATTTTATTTGAAAAATATATGGATAATAATAATTTTTTTAAAAAAAAAGCTAAACTATTTAAAAATTAAAATCATATTTTTATTTACAATTTTATTATAAAATTCTAATTTTATTCTCATTATTTTTTAATCATTATCAATTCAACTCGCCCTTTTAAAAGTAATATTTATTTACCCAAAAAACTATTTATTTTAATTTTAAAAATAAATAGGAGGAAATATTTAAAATAACACTAAAAAAATATTTACAAAATAACATTTTATAATTTACTTCATTAAAATATTTTATAATTTTTATAATAATATTTTTATTTATCATAAAAAATAATTAAATTGTTTAATTTTAGATAAAAAATACTTTATATTTCATTAAAAAAATATTTTCAAAATTAATAATAAATTTAAATTATTTTAAACTTTTCTAATTAATTGAAAAATATTCCCCCACTGATTCTACTTCCCATTTAAAAGTTTTCAATTTTTCTTCCATAACACATAATAAATTTTTGTTAATAATTAAATTAAATTAAATAATTTTAAAAAATTTTAAATAGAAAAAAAGAATAGTTTTACGAATTAAAAAACCCTTTAATGTCTTATCAAACTTTTTAGAAAATACCTAAAATATCAGCAAAATATATATATATATATATATATATATATATATATATCACATGATTAATATCTCATCATCATCATCTTCTAATTTTTACTTTTTATAGGTTGATATGAAACCCTCAAATAGTCATTTATATTTCTCTCTCTCTTGATATTCTTTGTTGTGGTTGTCTTCTACACAATACGTGTTCATAGTTGCAACCATTAATTCTCAATCTATAGATACACATCCATGAAGACTTTCTATAGATTTATTCCTATATATACATCTTCCAAAAACCCTAGATTCCGTAAACTCCTCTACTCTATTACTTGTAAGTACACACTTATTATTCCCTCTTCTCATGCTTTTTAATTTATTCAAAAAAAAATTGTTTTTCTATATATAATCCTCAACTTTATGCATAGTTAGTGTTTTGATTGATTGCTTATGAGTTATTTCCAAAAACACCCTATTTTTTCAAATGTTTCACTTTGAGCATTCGGTTTTGAAAGTTTTGAAAAACCACCCCAAAATCAAAACCACTAGTGGTTTTTGGTAATTTTGTGAGTGGTTTTGGTGTTGTATGAGTGGTTTTGAAATTCTATAAGTTTAATTTAGAGATTCGGATTTTCTAAGATCAAAATTACTCATACAACACCAAAACCACTCACAAAATTACCAAAAACCACTAGTGATTTTGATTTTGGGGTGGTTTTCCAAAACTTTCAAAATCGGGTGCTCAAAGTGAAACGTTTGAAAAAATGGGTGTTTTTGAAAATAACCCGATTGCTTATCACCATTTCATGAAGTTTCATGCTCGATTATATGTCTATCATGGCATAATTTTATGCCTAATTAGATGTTGAACGGTGTGTATTAATAACTTTTTAGCTTTTTGAATGGAAAAGTGATTTTGATTTTGCTTGGATAGATTTTTTCACTCCTGAGAGCTATTTCAGTGGTATTATGATAACCGTAAGAAAAATTTTTAATTTTTTACAAGTATTTTTAAAGGAAGCTAATATTTAAATACTTATTTGCGATTATTTATACAAAATATTTATAGCCTTTTAAATTTAAAAACACACAATTAAAAAGATTTTGAATATTGTTCGGATAAAAATATAAAAACACTTATAAATTATAAAATTACTTTTATAGTGAAAGTAGTTGGAATGATTTTTCTTTTTTAATAATTAGTCATCCTTTCAATAGTGTTAAATAATTGGAAAAAAATTTAATTGAATTTTTTTGGAGTGATATATATTTTTAATTCAAAATAGACCTTCAATGCTTGTGTTGAAAGTGGTATTGATTTTTTTTACAACAAACCCTATATTACTTAATTGGCTTTTGCTTTATAGAATTCTTGTTATATTTAATTACCAAGACACTATATGTTTGTTTTAGAGAGAGTTGTTAGCTTTTCTTGTGAATCTATAATCTATAACAAGTACATCAACAACTCATAAATTAATATATATAGAAATCTTATTCTGATCCTATCATATGTTTGTTTACTTAATATGTTATAGGACTAGGTATTTTGAACAAGTTGGAAACAGATTGCATAAAACTTTTTTGTGAAAATTTAAAAAAAGTGGGTTTTTTAAAGTTTAAAATACAAAAATAGGTCTGTTTTGAAAAACATACAAAAACAAGTTTTTAAAAGTTTAGTTTTCACTCCATAGGTCGAGTTTCCGAAAATACCCCTGAAACTTTACAATTCACAGATGCTGTGAATTATGCTCACAGTCTGTGAATTACGCTCACAGCTGTGATTGGCCTATGGAGTGAAAATCAAAGTTTAGTTTTGCAAACTTTTCAAAAATGGCCTATTTTTGTATTTTAAACTTTTCATGACCTAGAAATCCAATGGACTCAATTTTTTTCTTTTATGTTTCATATTTAATAATTTTTTTTCCTGCAAATTGGAGTTATATACGAAGTTTATTCATGATCTACTTTGAATTTCAATTGCGTACAAGGTTATATTGATAAATTGTTTATTATTTTTGACAGGTATGGTCTATGCTAGACTTTTCATGATGAAATAAACATCAATCAACATCTTTCTAAGTAAGTTTTATTTTGAAATTTGAATTATATTTAAACTTTAAAACAAAACTTTTAAAAGCCTGTTTTTGTATGTTTTTCAAAACAGACTTATAATTGTATTTTAAACTTTAAAAAGTCCATTTCTTAAAATTTTCACTAATAAAAATCTATAATAAGATATACCTTATTTCAAATTATTATAAATAATATATATATTTAAAGGGTTAATTTTAAAATATTTATGTATGTTTAAAATTTTTATATTTTTAAAAATTTATTTCGTTATTTTTATTCATCTGAGAATAAAAATTTAGAAGAGTTTAACGAAAATTTTATTATATGTTATGAAATTAATTTGTATTTATATTAATTTTTAAAAATACTTTTAACAGAAAATAATCTAATGAAATTAATTTAAATAATATTTTGAAAATATAAATAAATAAAATTATTTTTAAAATAAATATAAATCGACAAAATTACTATTAAGAAGTGATTAAAATTAATGTAAATTATTTTAATAATTTTTCAAATTTTATATTATTTTTACCCCATTTCTTCTAAAACAAGGGAGGTTTTACCTGGTAGATATTTTGAAATTAACCTACTGGAATTGCATTGAAGTATGCATACTTTCCATAGTAAATGGATTTTATTTTTTTCATTTATGGTTTGAATGTAGGGTATCTAAAACAAGACAAAATACAACTATATAAATTAATTAAATTCTGGAACCTGCGACAAGTTCTGAATTCATAAATTCTTGCATTATTAAACTACTACTATTACTCAAGTGGTCGACTTCCATTGGTGACTATTCAATGATTCAAAGATCACAATACATTTATTTTATTAAAAATTAAATTAAATAAATATCAAACAAAAAAATTAGACATGTGGTGGGTGAAGTGCTGGCATGCTCTTGAGTGATTAGAGTACATAAGTACATATTTAGATAGATAGAATTGTACTTTTTGTATTAATTAATACTTTAATGTTATATTAGATGCATAATTATCATAGTTGTTATCTTGTCGGAGTGTTTCTTAATCATATTGTCTCTAAAATCCCTTTTTGTATTAATTTAATTATTTAGTTTGTATAATATTTTATGTTGTTTTAATTTATGATTTATTTGATAATATATAAATTGAAAACAAATTCTCCAGTGAAGTTGATTATTTTATTTTACTATCAACAAGAAGTTGAAAATCATCCATTTATAATTTCAGAAGAAATTAGGGTTATAATTTAGATAATTATATAAATTTTGAAATAAAATTATTAATCTTTTTAATAGTGTCGAAATTTTTATAACAAATAAATAAATTTTGAAAAATACCGCTTTAACTATTTTTATCAAAATTATTTATTTAGCTAAAATATTTTAAAATTCTTTTTAACTTGAAAAGACCGAAAATATTACATAAATTACTTTAAAAAGTCTTAATAGACCATAAAATATTTAATAGATTCAGGTCTTAATTGGAATTAGTTCAACTTCTCATCTGTAACGGTAAAAAAAATAAATATCAATTTTAAACAATTAGTATTTTCTATATAAAATTTTTTATGTCTATAAACATTTCTTAAAAAAAAAAAAGACAAAATAATCCAAGTAAAAAAATTAAATCATTCGAAAAGAAATATAATCACTTCAAACAATCTCATACAAGATAAAATAACAACCATTTCAAAATAGACGATAAAAGGACTATTTTCCACTCATAATAAACATATGAATGAGTCTACCTATAATGCCATAGTTATGGTTGAATGATAACATTACCCAAAACAAAACTTAACAAAAATCCAATATTATATAAAAACATGATAGAAAACACCTGTCTAGAACATTGAGTCTTGAACCAATACACACTAACATACTTATATATCATACCTTAAAAATTCACTAACACAAACACACTAGTGAAAATCCACAGATGGAAAACAACAACAACATTGACCCACCATTTGAAGAATCCTACAAGAAGCTTCTCTTCAACAAACAAACCACCACAACAAACAACATAATCAAAGAATGCGATCTACCTCTAATAGATCTTAACAATAATCACGAGAGATGTGTGAGGGAAATGTCGGAAGCAGCGAGCGAATGGGGTTTCTTCCAAGTGGTGAATCACGGGATTCCGAAGAAAGTGTTGGAGAAGATGAGGTCGGAAGAGATGAAGATGTTTCATCAACCCTTTTGTCGGAAATCGGAACCGGAGTTTATGGAGCTGTCGGAAGGGAGTTATAGGTGGGGAAACCCTACGGCTACTTGTGTTAGACAGTTCTCTTGGTCTGAAGCTTTTCATATTCCTTTGTCTGATGTTCAGCTTCTCGATGGAAGTCACTGCAACGACAACATCACTTCTTTGTCTTCTTCTTCCAGGTAGGTACTCTTTTGTTAGTGTCGTTGCTGGTGGTGTTGGTTTTATTTACTGCATTGTGAAATTATTGTTTAGTCCAAAACTACACTGTTGTTTTCCTATTTTAACCCTTTGTTTTTACTTAATTCTTCATTCTTTACTAAATGTATCACAGTTAAAATAAAATTGAAAATATATAAAAAAAATTAAAATAAAATTCAAATATATAAAAATTTAAAAAGAAAAATGGTGAAAATTAAATAAAAAAAGAAGGAATTTTTATATTTATTTAGATTTCTTGGAGGGGATATTTATTTAGATTTGATAATATTAATTTGTCTTTCAAAATTTATATATATTTTTAATAATGATAGCTATAATTTTTTTACTAATAAAATAAGATGACTAATTATATATATAATATTAATTTTTTATAATAATTTTTTAATTAAAGAATATGTGATATGAGAACAAAATTTTTATTAATTTAATAATATTTAGGAACATAAAATTATAATTTGAATGAATGGTTATATGTATAAATAATATATTTATTAATATACATTTTTATATATTTATTTTATATATATAGGGTTTTAGAAAAATATTATATATATATATATAAATTATGATTTATAAATACAAAATAACTAGTGTATATAAATTATATATCTGTAAGATGTATTTTTTTTTCTATAGTTATTCGATTTTAAGGAAAATTGTATAGATACATAATAATTTAATAAAATAAGGTATAATATAATAAGTTAGAGGAGTGAAACGGCTTTTGTTTGTTTGTAAGTTTTGGTTGGACCTTTTGAACTCTTAAACAACACGAAAGTGTCACATGTCAAGGACAATCTAAACTTGGTTTAGTGAGAGTGATGTATATAGATAAGTAATGAAACATATATACCTCATATTGAATAGAGATAGGAGAAGAATAGCACCAAATTACCACCAATGAAAAAGCTACCTTATCTTGGGGTTTGATACATAGGTATAGGTTCACTTAAGACAAAAGACTTTGAATGTCCATCAAAACTCAAGACTTGTATTCTATCTATAACTATCACTATAACAATCACAATCGTACTTAAAGTCATCTTCAAACCTTATCCAAGTCAATTCATGTACTAAGATCTGTCCATGCAGACATTGATTTGTCAACTACCCAACTTCTTATGGAACACGCACTCTCCATATATGTCATCTCTTTAATCTTTGAATCGACCATGATTTGTCTTCTTTATTTTTTCGAGTGCTTGTGCTCAAATTCTATGTATCGTTACATCATTCAATTTGACTATTGACACATTGCTTTAGTAGTTTTCGTGCCTGTTTTCTATTGGTTAGAAACTCAATTCTCGAGCAACTTTTATTTTTCATTTGCTTCAATGGTTTATCAATATCTTCATTTCAATGTGGCAAAATAAAAATATGTGTTTGCTCAAGCTTTTTCAATTTTGAAATAATTTTTCAATATATATATATTATTGATTTTTAAAAAAAGTTTAGTATCTAATTAATTTTTAAAGTAATGTTTTTAGAAAATATTAGAAATGGTCAAATGTTAATAGCAATTTTTAATTTTTTATATTTTTTTAATAATTTATAATTTTACGATATAATATATTCTATCTGTATTCTCATTCTAAATTATAAAGTTAATATTAATAGATAAGTTAGAATAGATAAAGTACGTAATTGGTTATAACTCAAATCTTAAATTAGAGGTAAGAAAAATATTCATGAGATCTACTTGCTAATATCCTACATTTAGATGTACAATTTTTTTATTGCATATAATTTTTTAAATAATTTTATATTTATTAACTAATTTAAAAATTAAAAATATATTAAACACTCATCCGGTGCTAACCTAATAATTATTTTGTATAATATTTTTAAAAATAATAATAAATTGATAATAATTTTAAAATTAGAAAACAAAGTGTTATTTTTTTTAGTGGGGTTAAAAGGACTATTTTAGCTTATTGTATCTAAATATTTAATTGAACAATTGCCCTAATACAGGAACAAATCAGGCATTGGTGTGTTTGCAAAGAAAGCAGCAAGTTTGGCAAGAAGAATAGCAGAGTGTTTAGGAGAAAATGTGGGGGTAAAATCGACATATTTCGAAGAGAACTGTGTAGGAAGTTCAAGTTTTGTTCGAATGAATAGATATCCAGCATGTCCATCTTCAGAGACTAAAGAGATAAATGGATTAATGGCTCACACTGACAGTGATTTCTTGACAATTTTGTATCAAGATCATGTTGGAGGTTTGCAGTTGATGAAAGATGGAAATTGGCTTACTGTTAAACCTAACCCTGATGTCCTCATTGTCAACATTGGTGACTTGTTTCAGGTAAGCATTGTTTCCCTTCAATTTCAACTAATATAAATATAGAAAATAAAATAAAATAAAAATACCCACATTTCAAAACTATCTAGAAGATCAAAAATTAAAATTACATTTAAAAATATCCAATTTTTAAAATATTCACGGAGAACACTCAATTTGAAAAATATTTTTTAATCTATCTCAATTTATATTTTTTATTTAATTTTAATAAAAAATATTTAATAAATTTTTTATTTGTTGTGTTAGCCAGTAATATTCTCTAAATTATCCAAGTTTTTCCACCTAGATCAACAGATAACATCATTGTATTTTACATTATTATAAGTCAAATGAGTATCATTTGAAATAGTTTTCAAAATATGTAATTCTAAAAATAATTTAAAATTTTATGTGTTAAAAGAAATTTTGAACTTCAAGAATTTTCACATAAATTTAACATTTAATTTTAAATTTTTAAAAATATAAATAGTTTTATTGATATGGCTAACATAACATTTTTTAAATTAATACAATTACGGAAATATTTCCTAAATTATTATATAGAAACACTCTCGACACTTCAGATTTGTTTTTATTTATTTATTTATATTTTTAAAGCTAAGCGGATGATATATAGATTGAATTACAATTTTTATCTTTTAAAAATATTTTAAAACTAGATTTAAAATGAAATTTTTCCTTAAACTTAATAGCTATTTATATTTAACCCCAACTTCGCATATAATTTTGTGGGCATGCAGGCACTAAGTAATGGAAGATACAAGAGCATAGAACACAGAGTGGTTGCAAATAAAAAAGTAGAAAGATTTTCAGTGGCATACTTCTACTGTCCTTCTCATGAAGCTGTGATTGAAAGCTGTAGCCACTCACCTATTTACAAGAAATTTAGTTTTAATGAGTACAGACAGCAAGTTCAATTGGATGTTAGAGCTACTGGTGACAAAGTTGGCCTCTCCAGATTTCTCTTACAATAAATTAACCAAAATACAATATATCCATACTGCTTTTCAACATTATATACTTTATTGTTATTCAGTTTCTTATATAGAAAAAATAGTTGTAAGTCTAATTAATTGTATAGCAACGAAAAAAAGCAAATATTACTAAATTAATAAAAAAATATTTTATTATTATTTATGATTGTTTAATTTTAGTTGTGCTTGATTTTTTTTTTTTTAATTTATATTTATTAATTATGAAAAATAAGGCGGGGGATATACGAGAAAATTTGACCTTTTGGATTCTTTCGTATCCGCGACTTCATTTCTGGAAAACTAACGGGTGTTATATCATTTCATGATGAATCCGCGAATTTTTGGGTTGAGGTGGATTTGAACCAACGTAGACATATTGTCAACGAATTTCCAGTCCGTCCCCAATAACCGTGTTGGACCCTCTGGAGCCGCTCCTTAACTCCCACATTAATATGATATTGTCCGCTTTGGGCTAGGGGCGAGCCCGCACGGATTTGTTCTTGGGTACCACCACCCAAAAGGCCTCATACTGATGGAGTTATCTGGATGCTTTATATACAAGTCATTATCCTCCTGTATTACCGATGTGGTATTGGGTTTGACACCCTAACAATCCTCCCCTTCAAACCAAGGGCCACATCGCCTCCCCTCGAGCTAGTCCACCGATCCTCCAAACCAAGGATCACACGTCAGTCTTTCCTCAAGATAATTCACCGGCCCATCGGTCACCGGCCTCCCCTTGAGATAATCCACCGATCTGTCACACCATCTTG